>JAQIXS010000143.1:0-63201 GCA_034700785.1 Rossiulus vilnensis | reverse complement strand
ATGAATGTGAGGTGGGAAGTGATCTGCAGACATAACGCATAACTTTGTTTTTACCTCGGTGTAAAATTCCTTTCGCCTTCCTCATATTCACAAAACCGTTTAATTAGCACGTTGAAATTAGGTCTTCATGTTTGTTTGAACTCCAGAGACTGCCCACGTTTTCCAATAAAGATACTGAAGGCAAGATTTTGTAATAATGCCCCTTGGATGTAATACCTTTCATCGCAAACAATGTATTTCTAAAGGTCAATGAGCAGAAAAACAAGTTTATGTATTAATAAAATAGAATCTAATAGTAAACCTACAAGCGATAAATGAGTTTTATTAGACGAAACACATGTTATCAATGAACAAAGCAATAGGCCTACAGTACTACTGGGGATACTTAATGAATATTCGACACATGGGCACAGACTTCATTTTTCACACCCTTCCATCCAAAAATCACACTGATGAAATCCAGCAAAGATGCTTGGATATCATTGACTTTTTTCGTAATAATTTCTTTATTTGGAGGGCGAATTTTATGAGTGATGCAAAACATGATGAATAATTAAAAATAAGTTTTTCTTATGACACTTGTCTTTCAAATTAGTCTATTGTCTGCTAGCACAAGGTGAATATACAGTGTATACAGTGTACCTATTTTATTTTTCATTTACTATAAACACAGTGCTAAATACATGTTCTATCGTTGTTCAATTATCGGATGAAAGGTCATGTCTCTCGCATTCTAAACTTATTCGGCCGTTTATTAATTTGCTTTACCAGAATTAAAATGCGTTCTGTGTTGTAAGCAATGGACAGGTTAGGTGAGATATAAAACTAATTTAAATCACAGTATTCTTCTGATTTAAATGTTACAATGGTTTGGGATCAATGATAATTTTATTGATTGCATGGGATGACTGTAAATGGCTAAGCATTGTAGAAATACATGTAATTGTAGGCTAAGCTTTTAGGTACAAAAACTGGTAACGTTGATGCAGGGCATTCACACCCTCATATCGTGTTCTTTACGTGAAAACTATTAGGCCTATCATAAATTTTAAATCGAGGCAATTATTTTATTGCATATACTATTACTTGAAATTGAATTAAATAGGTTACTATTCCGGTTGACGTCATTTCAATTTAGAAAAATTTGCGTGTTGATTTCTACTTTTTTTTAAAGGCTAAAGCTTTGTTGGTCACTGAACACATTTTTTACTGTCTTGCAAAATCGTACTGTTTATCAAATGATTAGTCCCATTCCTTGATTAAGAGTAGCTGCCATAGTTGTCCGTTTATCAGTCATTTAACTTTAGCATAATTACAATGTGTATCCGTTTGTTTTTCCTTCTGAATTTATATTTGAATATTCCATTGATACACATGTATACACGTACATGTATATGGTATTAGACTTGACAAATTTACGTGCAGCTCATGGAGCTCAGCAAACCATTAAATTTCATTCCTAATTTTTAATGGAACAAATAAAATGAAAGATGCGGTTTATTCGGGTTTTTAATTATCCAGTAAACCTCATTTGCCAGTCCTCCAGGATAACCATGAATAAACATAGGAATTTTTTTTTTTTAAAAAACATTGTACATGTAATATACATGTATTCATAGATACATGCATTTATATTAATAAATATTCATAAGCCTTTCATGACTTGCATTTGCATAAATGTGAGAACTCCTTTTAATCGAAAGACGTCATGTTAGGCAACATTTTTTGAAATTACGCTGCATGCAGTCCATATTCTCATAAGTATCCTATAATCAATCTACAACTTGATTAATAATGCACCTGCAGACGTCGGCATGACAAATTCTTTTCCGTGTCAATTGTGAACCAATATGGCACAATTGTCGTTTATCTGAGTGTTGGATAACTGCTTATAAAAAGTGTTTGTTTATAAGGCAATTTTCCCTAATGTTATTTTGCTTGTGGCCTTTTTATGCATATATAATTAATCGAGTGCATTTGAACAAGGTATTTGCTATCATTTTAGAAATATTGAGAAAAGGTGCGATGTTGATTAAATGAAATAACCTTTAGTCTAAGGGTGCACGTGCGTAGGTCTATTTGAATTACTATAGGAGAACTCAGCATGGTGCCATATTGGTTCTTTTGTGCTTTATAGTAAATATAACATCACGCTGAGTTGAATCTACCTACATTTAGTTTAGTGTCGCGCGGAATAAATTTCATACAAAAGGCTTGGCAATCGAATTTATTTGTTTGAGTTACATATTTTAGATTATATTAATTGAATGTCATACTGTACATTGCAAAAATCAAAGTGATATATCGCTTTTTATTTTGTTCATGACATTTCAATCGTGTCTAGAGCGTTAAGCTCCAATTATTTATTCCACACATGAAAAAGTATTATTTTCAAATCAGGTCTGCAATTTGAAATGGTTCAAATAAATTATTTTCAAATTTTAAGTCGAATTCACCCCTATAAAGATATTTGAGAATATATGTATTATATAGCATGCATAAGAATCTGTCCTCTCGCCGGTTAACTTTCTTTGATCGCTGTTTCAAAACTAGATCTAGAATTATTCTACTAAGCACATAGTTAATTGTCATTTCAGTGTACCGTTATAAGCGAGGTCAATTTTCATTTTGAGGGGCTTAATCGCTAATTAAAAGCAGGCATTTTCGCCTATGGTGATATGACATTGTGAGGCGTACATGTTGTACCCTGTGATTGCATATAATGAAGGAAAATTAAAGTTAATAAAAAATTAAAGTGTTAAGGTGATGATTTGTCAGATAGTGCTGCTATAGGATTAAAATTATTTCCAATTTCTTACTTCATTAATGTATCACAAGCTTTTAATTATGTTCAATTGCATTAGATTCACACTATCACAGTTAGTAAACAAAACGGACATCATGCACATTGTGTGTTGAAATAACAGTATCGATATTAATGTGCAAAAATTGTTTTGTCCATAGAAACTAAATTTCTCTATTGCACTATTGCACTTTACTCAAGACTGGTTTTCGAAATATCAATTCGTCAAGGTATCGCGTACTCGTGGATTGTAGTCAATTTATATCTTTAATGAATGGGTTGCTTCCATTCACAATAGAGCGGCCGTTGCAATTTACTTGCAGGGCATTAATCTCTTGTCTTGCCAGCCATTAAAAATACACGTAAAACATTTTGTGGGCTATGTGTTATGGTTGCTTTGGGAGGGTCGTTTACGTTAAGTGGTTGAAATTCTAAACTTTTGACTTGCTGCTTTGATGTGATTGATATATTATAGTATAAAATGCAGGTACATGTATTGTTTTACGTTCTGCCAAATATGATTTTAGGCATATTTCACTGTTTCCTCATTTATTACTAATAAATAGAAAGATACTTTGACATTCGTCATCTCTTTATTTCATACCAGTCCATTGGCAATTTCTATTTTCGGTTGACCTATGTAAAATTATAACCTCGAGATCTAATTTAGAAAAACTTTTAAATGTGCTACTAAAGAACACGTGGTTGTCGAACGATTCGCGAACTCGTTGACAATGCATTGCATAAAATATGCTAAATGCTATTCTGGAAGTTAAGTTTTTATTGATTTTAATTCATGTTTATCATATCTATATACGAACGAGCGTATGTGCATATTTGACAATCGTTCACTGATAACATTTCAGCAGATAAAATTAAGTTCTTGGAATTACTTGACCTCTCTGAACAAGGGTTTTGATGAACCTTAAGAATTTAGTCTTAAAAAGTTACAGTAGTTGTATTGAGATGCAATTTCCATCGCGCTATTTTCATATTTAATAGTCTGACATCAGTGCCGAAATAACTTTTAGTGCAATATTGTCGGCTGCATTGATTCATTTACAGCGTCCTCTCCACATTGAATTAAATATGTTCTTTCATTTCTTTATTTGCCATAACGCCAAACGCATGGTGTATGCAACCCTACAGGCGGGCAAAGCACGTCGAGCACGCCTCCTGCAGTGACAATAGCTATTCAAATATGTGCCGAATATAATTCGTGCCACACATGCAACGTGCATGATGACACACAATTGGAAATCCATATTTTGATTTGGGGAAAAAAGAGTCGTGCTTAATGCAAATGGCCATCTAACACGAACTGGAATGGAAGATAACGTAACAGCAGCGCACTGAATAGCACTTAAGTGAATTAACTTGTTCTGGCAAATAGAAATCGTCAATCTGTCCTGACAACTCACCTTTTTTAATAACCGAAACCCCAATTTCAATACTTGTAATTGACTTTTCAATTTTCTTATTCATTTAGCATGTGTTAAGTTTGATGAAAGTGTATTAACATGTCAAACAATATGGCTGTCAGTTTGCACCCTAATTCATTTTCGTTACGCTTCAACTGCGTGTCTTTGTCATTTCATCATTGCACTCAACATTAGTGGCGGAATTAAACACCTCGTATTCTAAAATACAACTGCAAGAGGACCGCTTTGTCTTCAGATAGATTTGAACGAATTAGTGCTTTCGTAGAATATCAATTAACATACATGTATACAGTGATTTGCATTATTAAAATAATAACACTTTTGTGCTTTAGATTTATAGTTGATGGTATACACTTACATAATAAAAGATATGGTGTGTGGAAATACATGTATTAAATACAGTAGATTATCTATTATAAATTAACAAGAGCAGGTACAAATCATGCCATTAATGCAAAAACGCAGTTAGTTTTATGATACTGTATGCAATTATAAGTGTAAAATATGATGATAACTGATAGTTTATGAAACGCTCGCATTGATGTTCTAAATGTAATATTATCGTTTATACTAAAATATATTTAAAATTAAGGAGATTTTGACGCGTTATAAACGGTACGAAATTGGAATGAAATAAACACCTTAAGATAATGTACACGCATTGATAGTATATTATTAGCCAAATCAATATGACGTCGACTTCACCGTAAATTATACCACGATAAGCAGTATAAATCATGTACATGCATAAGCATACAGTGTATACTAGTAGGTAGATTTGTGTTATGGCTCCCCTGCAACTATATTCCACTCGCGTAGGACTGCTTTTATGTCATATCTTTAAATATATGTCCATAAGACAATTTTTTTTCTTTTTTTTAAAGTAACATTGCTACTTATATTTTAGCTTTTTTTTGCATATGCAGTGCACTTGGCACATGTTACTGTTTTAAACGTGCAGAAGAGGTCGATGAACCTCTTACCATGACAGTACTTTTTCTAAATGCAACTAAACAATTTTTTTGCTTTGAAAAATATTTATTGTAATAGTTTTGGTATGTTAGGACAATGACCCGCTTCACAATTCCATTACAATTACATTTTATTTTAATTCTCTTGATTTAAAACTGCATTACAAACATTACGGTTGTAGGACAATGCATTTTACTGAATTCCCTGGAAGATTAAATACAGAATTGACATTATTGTTACGTTTGGTGGCTTTGACAAAGGCCTAGAAAGGTTAAAACTACGCTAGGTTGTTAAGGTTAGGCTTGATGTGACTACAGACATCGTTGTAATTTGTAAAGCTAAATTACATCATGTAAATTTGGAAGCCGTGAATTCATTAAACTTGCGGATGAGTTTACTACGGAAAAAAATCATGTTTAATGTGAGGAATTTTGTAAAACCTTGTTTATGTTCTTGAATTTGAGAAGCCGCTGGCAGCAAACCTAGTCTTCGAATTGCATTGCATTTGCCATAAAATGAAAACGAAGGCATTTTGAGCTGATAGAACATAGCCCATGTTAATTAGTACTGATGATAAGCGCGAATAATATCAGATGGTCAGTCTAATTGATAGTGTTTGCATTTAGAGGTACCAATTTTCTTAAACCTATGGTTTTCGAAATTGAATTGTTGTGTAACAAAGTTTTATTTAAAAATGTATTGATATGTAAATTTCGTTCTTAACTGAACGTAAATTTTAAAATGCATAGTTCGAAACTTCAATGAAAAGTTATTTTATCATTCATTCATTTATGGTCCAATCCGTATGGTCCAATCCGGAAATAAACATGATGCAACATTTTAAAATATGCATGCATTCTTAACTTCATAAAAAAACGCTTTATTTTCAAAAAATTCACATGTACAATGCATACAAATGATATTGTTTAAACTTTGGTCTGCATCAACATACATGTACATGTAATTTAATCAACCCGTTGACTAAGCTACGCAATAGATGGCGTCAGTTGGAATCCAAAATATAGCGTCAATGGTGATCGACCGTCGTTGTCTCGTAGCTCAAAGAAATAAATGCCTGCAAAAGATGCGTTGGATCGATATGACAGCCTGGTCTTAAGAACTTGAAGCTATCGGAAATTGTGAGGGTAGGTTGGTTAATACAGCATGGAATCTAATCTCTCAAGTTCATTGCTGGTAATGGCTTTGTATTAGAACTACAATCCCACTTGCATTCTGTTTTAACATTCATGTGCGTACAGTAACTGCAGTGTAGCCTATACAGCGTCTAATGCTTAATACAGTATTTCAAACAAAACTAACGAAATGATTTTGCTACCCATTAATTGTATTATTAATTCGACTTTTATTAATTACGCAGTCTCGACAAGCGTACATGTAGGCCTACCTCAGTTTGTGAACTGGAGGTCGGATGTCAACGCATGTCATGCCATTTTATACATGTATAGTGTAAATAAGCATATTGAAATGATTCCTCAATCCAAGTCAACGGATCCACGTGAATCGACGGGAACGTTGTTATTTCGCAGTTAATTAAGCGTCTTAATGCTTGCTGACATTGACGAAAACTGTACTGCACTGCAGTTCTCTACAGCTCAAAATAAAGATGAATGGAATATTGATAAGCTATGCTGGCATACACCCTGACGTCTATTGCAAATCACAATAGTATGGCACTGGTAGCGCTAGCTTATAAAAACACATGTACATGTAGATTACATAAATAGTGGTTTCGAAGAAAGCATTTTCAGCTGAAAGACAGCGCCCATGTTGGAAGGATTATTGACCATCGAAAACAAAGGAAAACGAAAGTCCATCTTTCAAGTGTTTGAGTTGAGAGTGAAACCATAAAATCAACTCTCAGAACCTTTTTAACTTGATTGTCTCGAGCATCTGCAGAAAGTTCGTTAGGTGTGTCGATACGGCATTGTAAAACAAAATCGTTATGCATGGGCATCGTATGTAGCAACACTGGAGCGATATGAGAGCGACACTCGTATTTACACCGGAAGTTTGTTCGTTCCTCCAAACGTTACATTTTATTTGGCAGAGAAACTCAGTTTTACGAGACATATTGAACTTGACTATGCGAGACAGGTGTGTAACCCTGTCCATATGAGCCGTGTATCCTCAGTGGCTCGCGGGAGTAACTCTCCGATAGCTCTCTCATTACCATATACAGTTTCAAGTTTAAACTCGAGACTCGAGAGGCTACCATCGCTCTCACATCTCAAACGGACAACATGCAGAAGGATTCAGATATTGCTCAATGAGAAAAAAGGAAGACTTACAGGTTTCGCAGCTATCTAGGACATATACAAATAAATTCATTGTAATCATTTTTTTAAAAAATACTATGGATATTAATTCAGGGCATATTAATTTATAATCTATACCGCAACGTTGCTGTTTGGCGCCGTACGGGTACATTGCGCTTAATGGCAGTTCTCAAGCCATAAATTTGAATGCATTGTGAACATCTTTTTTGGTCTAAAGGTAACTCATTTGTAATGATATGGCGAGCGACTGGAGAATTACAGGCGTATGTTAATTAACCGGTGGGCACCCTGCATGGCTGACGGCATTTGCGATCGGCCCGTGGTGCCGTGGTGACCAGACTGGTATCCAGCCAAGGTGCCGTTTCAGCGTTCTAAAACAGCCGGATTTGATTAGAACTGCTGCGCTAATAAAGTGCGAAGCGCGCAGGGGGTCGCGTAATTAATGCGACCGTATGAATGCGATTATCTCCTTCGACCACACCATGGCGCAGGCGTCGACGTGTGGCTGTAATTCGAGAATTTCGATCCGAATTCGAAGGTTGAATTTCATTTCTTATAAACGTTGTCGTTTCCAGGTGAATTGGTGAAAAGGGACACTTTTATCCTTCACGCTGGAGCCCAAACCATCGAGCGATATAATCTTTATTTCGATCACGAAACCATTTGCAATTAAATGTGAGCGTCGGATTGTATGCCACGGTGCCATGGGTCGTTTTTCTCTTTTGCCGTATCATCTGATACAGGGTCCTCGTCTCTCCGATTTTATCTGTGGCGCTTTCCTGTTCTGATATGGCGAGGTGTGCGTCGCATGCGCGCTCTTTTTATTGTTTTTGGCTGTTAAAATCTGTAACTCTATCCTTTTTTCCTGCCTATTTCTGACAGTTTCTTCCATTTATCAAACGTGCCAATGCACGAGCACATCAGACCGCATAGCGTGGAAGAAAAGATGGATTTCACCGGTTCTCATTTCAGTTTTTAAATAAATTATTCCCGTGTTACTTACCCTTTGCGAATTCGCAGTTCCCGGTGCTACGCACCTTTACCTGAAATCGACCAAGACAGTTGCATTGAGAAACAGCAGGATGTCAACTCGAAATTCCTCAGAAATGAACCCATTTGCCTGCGAAAGTTGATGGCATTGGTGGAAACAGTCGACATAATGGCGTCGTGTCATGCACTGCATGTTAGTGCGATGAAGGGTTCTCGTTTGAGCACGTTAACATGGCCGCGAGATCTGGAATTGTTTGTAAGAACAGATCTCGGTAGGCGTCTCATAGAAAGGTACCTCTTGTATTCATGTATAGAGTACAGACTGTACTCAGTGTAATTTGCACTCTTCTATAGCAAATATATATACATGTACACATCATACACGCAGATTTGCAAGTATGGTGGGTAGGTTCTCAACGTGTTTTATTTTGCAATTCATATTCAAACAACTTGTTCATAACTATTAATGATTAATTTTTAAAGAGGCACCTTAGGCATAATTTCTGGCAATCATCACTTGATTGGTTTTATCATAATCCCAATTTTCTTAAATTATTTGATTAGAAAAATAATTAATGAAGTGAACGCCGCAGACGAAATTGGTAGGAAAATGAAATCACAAATGAGGTATTTTAGGGAACGTGATGGCGGTGAAAATTAACCACTTCAATTGTGCTTCAGGCCTGTCCTAAGTTAATTACTCCGTTGACTAATTAATTTTGGTATCTAGGGCTCGGAGAATGAATTCACCTTACAACTCGACACATTTATTGAGTGAGATGTAGCCTAAGAGATGGATTATGTGCTTCGTTAATCCCCAGATTTTTTTTGCTGAACAAATCCTTCGAGCACGGGTTCGAGCTATTGATTCAATTTGCGATTCAGTTTGACTTGCCATTTAGATGTATATGGGCTGCAATACAGCAATCCAACCTATTTTTTATCGAATCGTTACATTTTTTAGCCTAGATATGAAAATAGTCTTATCGGTTTTGTTTTCGCACAAAATCTTAGTTTTTTAATACAATCGCATCATATGATGCAGTGAACCAGGTTTTCATTTTTTATCTGAAACATTCAAAATGTTAAAAATTAATCAACAAAAAATGCTTTTGTATGAGTTGAAATAAATTGAGTTTTAGAATAGTGATACAATAATTACGTTCCTCCGTAATCTGCACGCAGAAAACTATATTTACTTGACCGTTTGTATTCACGTCACTCCAATTGAATATTATTTTTAAATCTGCTATTTTTTGTGTGTTATTCCTGGTATATTTTTCCTAGCTTTTTTCATGAATGAAAATGTTAATGTTCATGGCGTTCGCCATTCACTTCGTGACTTGGTGGTTTCATCTTATCTCCGTCGTCCATCATAGCCACGTGGGCGCGCTATTCCTCATGCACACGTATGACTAACACGTATGCCGCACCTGCTTTCCACAAATACCTGCATTATATTTATGGGAATTAACCTGAAAACAAGTTTCTGTATATTTATTCAGCGCAGCTTTTTCATTCATGATTCGGAACCATACTCTGCGATGAGTCTCGTAGTATTTTTTATTTGGAACTCAAGGCATGATTTATGTGAGAAAATACAGAATTTTTATACAACTATACATATATAGTACCACTGTGTTCAGAAAATATGAAATTTCGATGAAATATTGCTTGATGGTTCATTTGTATTACTTAAGACAGCGCTGACAAGGGATACTATCATTCAGTGCATTGTTCGGGAACCAGTGGTGAATCCAGATTTTAAGAGGGGTTGGAGGTATGGTGATTTTATTTCTCCTCCCTAACCCTTTATGAACTGCAAATAAATTATTTTTATCTGGTATGATGGCCCCGTAGCTCCCCCCTACCAACCAAGATCCATCAGTTCTATCCATCGTTTATTTCGATTAATAATATTTCTACGTATAATTTTAATGTAGACATTATTTTTATAAAATGGATTTAAATAATGACTTTTTTTGCTTTGTCTATTAAGAGCAATGGACTGTTTGTGCTTAATTTCTAAAAATGAAATATTTTTGCCAAATTCGGGGCATTTATTACACTTATTAAGCAAGATTGGATTTTTGGATTCGAATTTGACTCACTATAATATTTGTTAAACGCAGTATAATTCGTCACAGCGGAGACGAATTTTTGTGTGAATGGGGCACTCACACCTGTTGTACCTAACGAAGCGCTCTTTCTAAATATTTCCCCAGTTTTAATGGAAATTCAGTTAGATTTACTGCCAATGGCCAGGATGTTGGGCGCAAGGACGCCTGTGTAAAAAACAAACAAACGACCGCGCAAACGTCGCTTCAATGTTATAGATATTCATCACACACATGTCCTTTTCTCATAAAACACCTCGGAAACAATAAAAATAATTCATTTAATGCAGTTTTCGACACTTTTTTGACGACTCTTCTTCGAGAATGCTTATCTTAATGGGGATCTGGCTGAGAATGGATCGTGGTGTTGATAGACACACAGATAACACATTTACCACGATCAAGATCAGTGGGACCCGTGCATGCCATGCATGCGGTTAGGTATTTCGCAGATTATCCAACTTTTCCCCCCTAACTCGTGGGACTATGTTTATTGATGGTCAGTTGCAAGAATGGTACTTTTATTCTACCAGGTTTACTGAACTCAACTCTTTCGCATACTTCAATTTAAGGTCATGGTGATCGTTAGCGGGCACGTCAAACATGGAGCATGACGCCACTCCATCACTTTCTATAATTTCATGGTTTTTGTATATTTGCTCTCTGGCCAATTTATTTTAAATCTGAGGAGATTTGATCTTTCACTTTGGGACGTGAACCTTCGTCTTCTTCAATAATCAATATTTTTATTTATTTTTGTAAACGCGAAGACTGAAATCATCACTTATGATAAGTCAACAAAAACACTTTTATGAAGATCTGGTTTAAAATGTTGCATTTTACTATTAACCTCTATTTATTAATTTTTCTAAAAAAAGTATGTTGAATTTTTTAAATATTTTTGCCTTGTAGTGCTCACTTAACTAACTTTTAAAAAACAAATTTTGCTTAAAATGTATTTTAAAATCCTTGATTTTGTAATCACGGTTTTCAGAAGTTTCCAAATACGGTATTCTATTAATTAATGTTCTCCAGAAAGATTTTGTTAAAATATTCAAGCGTAAACTAAAATCAATAATTTCTGATTAATTTATTTCTAAACGTCTCGCCTGTGGCGCTCCTTTAATTTAAATTTTAAAATAAAGATGTTGCCATTGCATATTGATGCTAAGACCTGGTGGTCTTGATCGTTTAACCGGAGTAGTAAATCACTAAGATTTCGTAGGCAAATAAAATTTGTCTCCTCCCCTTATACCTAGAAAAAGATGGGGGCGGAGGCGGCAAAAGATACATTTTACCCCCTTATAAACTCACACTAGGCAATGTGTGCCAAGAATCTGTATTTTTTTAAATTGAAATTTTTTGAAGAAAACAAAGGGGGTTAGAGATCAGCGTTACGTAATTTAGGGGAGAGATGTTTACGTTTTGTTACAAAGCGTTACATAGGGGTGGGCGGAATAAAATATTTCTTAAATTAGATTAACGTAATTTATGAACTGCCCCTTAATGAATTCAGTTTCGGCCTTATCCAAACCTGTCGGGAAAATCGTATATTAACGAATGTAAATAAAGGCGTGAATCCGATTGTAGTTTTGAACCAGCATGTTGAAATTGCACATGCATTTCTCAAAATCTAAACATTTTCGGTACTTAGTCTTGAACGAATCCGCTGAAAGATGCAGGTTTATAGCACGCTTCGTATCTCCTACCAGGTCGTAAAGATATCCAGCTGTATGTCCTTTTTTAATTAATACTCGTGCCTGGGTCATGACCTTTTCACGCCGTATTTAAATCATTCTCTCGCCCGGTCACTCAGCGAGTCTTCCACAATAGCACCCCTTACCAGTGCGCGAATTGTTCACCTTTGGAAGGCCTTTATCATAAAATGTAAAAGCATATACGAAAAACAAATCATAATTTCTATTTAAAAAACAGGATGGTCAAGAAGAAGAATTAGGTGCATGTGATGTATGTGACCTGTAATGTTCAAGCGCTTACTAATACTTATAAATATTTAAAACGAAATCCATGCACCTGCATGCATCATTGGCTCCACTCCTTGAAGAGTCAACCCATCCAACTGTTTCCACGCAAACATGAAATTGTTGCATTTTGATATATAAGCCGAGAAAATTTCACTCAATTTGTGCACGGATATTTATTCGAAAACTCCTACTCGATAGATGTTTGTATAAATATTTAGCCGGTCTCGTTTGAAACCTCAATGGGTTTTAGCAGATTTCTTGCCGAGATATTTTTAAGTCGATGGTATTGATAATCTCGAGACTCTATGTGGGCCCGTGTTACACCTGTGCCCGCATATGAAATGATTTCTTATCAGGATATACAAACAAGAAGATGAAAAGGGATTTCCTGATAATAGTTTTTGAAATGCTAAATGTGTTTGAGAGTGGGGCAATAGCCACTTTTTGCAGCTAGCATGATTGCTTGTATCAACAGATGAAATCAATTAATGATGGTGACCCCAAACGGGACATCAACCAAGGGTCTGTTATTTTAAATTCATGGTAATGTTATGCAAATTGTTATTTTTTTCCGCGTAGAGGACATGCCGGGTAGTCTAATTATTATTATTCTAGATATAAATTATACTCGGGTATATTTTTAGAGATAAGAAATGCGTGGCGCTGCTGTAGCAGTGTTGTAGTATAGGTCTTCTTGTTCTTTTAATTTTATGTTTCTATTGCACTAATGATGTCTAACGTAGATGACAACTTGTGTTCCCCTTCGTGTTTTCTTTGTTCGTCGTAGTTTTATAATTTTTTAAACACGCATTACATGGTTATCTAAAGTCGCATCTTTTAATAGAACTGAAACAACAATGTCCTTAAAATAGCTATGAAACGTTTGTTATGCAAATTGGTAATTATTGTCTTCCGTTTCCGGTGAATGAAAATTTAAATCACTTTCATTCGAAAGCTCAATAATCGCCAAAAATTCGTTTCTGCATCTTAATTAGCAGCCGTACTAAACTTTCCACCGATGGCATGGCATATTGGTAGGAAATGTTGCAATAATAGCATTTTTAAAAAGTAGCTTTTAAAAATATCGTGTTAAATGATTGTTATGCGCTTTTTTAAACAAGATTTTTAATTTTCACTTTAATAACTATCACTTATGGGCTATGCAGTTATGCTTCTATTGCAAAAACATCAGCAGCAACAGTACCACACCTACACTGTATATTGTAAATTTCATGTTGGGATGTAATGTCATTTCGGATTGCTTCATTTGTTGCTATTTTGAGGTACAGTAGGTGAGTTAAAGTAATTAGGCATTGTATAACAGCATGAATTCTAGGGCTTTCCGTAATTAATTAAAGGGCACTACCATCAGAGCATGTAGGTCTACACGTTATTTTTGTTATGAGTGAACCAGGTCAATTAAAGGGCATACATCGCACTGTAGTAGTATTTTTAATGTTAATTTTTAAATTAAAAACTATCAAAGATCTGGGATTTTGTAGCCATCCACGCTAACAATGTGCGCCTTGCATTCAGAAAACCATGGTCAACTAGAACAAAAGTGGCTTTCATGGTGTTCCAAGATCATTCCATGGCAAATAAAGGAAAAGTTACAGTAAAATCGGCCATGATCATATTCTCTACATTCTCATTTATATATACCATCACCATGGTGATAGTATATATGTACCTTATTTGCATAATGACAGGTATAGTTGTGGGCAATGTGGGGTCATTAAATGATTTCAAGTAAACAAACAAACGATTCGTGATTTGAGGACAGATTATCGGACGCGCATTAGTAAAATGATGGTACCTTACATTGTATTATATAAAGGCCGTTATATTGTCAATATACCAGTTGCTTACGTAATTACTATCAGCATTTAGATCTCCATGACACATGACTAGTCAATGTCTTCTTTGTTCGCTGTTTATAGGACATACATGTCGTTTTCTTTGAAATGTTGATGCTTTAAAATGAATGTTAATATGTTGCTTGTGTTGGAAAGTCTTCCGTAGATTATTGCAATTGGCATTCTGGTGTGATACATTCGTTGAACGTTAGCTAATCAAACTCTTTTCTCATGCTTTGGATAGCCGTTCCTAAAACTTCCTTTTTCCCTCCATGCATAATTTCCCATGGATTTTGCTTCATCATCTCTTTTGTTGATGTGTGCCTGTTGTCAGGCGACTGCCTGCAAAAATATAATAGAGCTATCTTCATTATTCCAGGAGGTTTGACGAGGGTTTTATGTACGTACGTAGTTTGGTATGGTATGCCGTTATGGGAAAGCAAGTTCGGCAATTGGCAGTAAAACAAAGATGTCAAAAGTCTAGACGTATCCTCCCATATGATGGTTTTTTTGTCATTCTGCCATCATTCCCCCCACACCTTTTTTCAATGTCCCTGCGCTTAATGTGTTAATTTTTTTTCACGAAAGTGTGAAATGTGGTCCCTGCTTTTCGTACATGGTTCTGGCATGACCTTATCTCTGGAATGCGGCGTTTCTTGCAAATCTTTTAATGTCCAACAACAAAAGCTGTAAAAATTGTGTTAAGCTCGAAACAATTCCCTGGGCAGCAGTTGTAGTTGTTTTTGTTTGTGCGCGCGCATTTGTGTGTAGGGTGATGGTAAACCTATCTGGATGAATGTTAGCATATGGCACAACATGCAAAAAGATGTGCCAAAAATAATTGCATAGGCTTAAATGTACAGATGCGGGGGCTTGGCTATTCGGTACCCCTGCTAATATAAATAATGCATGAAAAAGGGAAGGTTAGGAGGTGCTATTGCAGAGGTTGCACTTCAGAGTCCGGTTTTAACACCGAGAATGCAGAAGCAAAATATATGGGCGAGAACAACAATGCCTGCAAAGCCAGGTGTAAATTACACGTGTACCCGACCTGTCCACCATCTACCAGACATGTGGACACGTAGCGTGGCCTGAATTAAATTACACGGAGCGCCCAGGCGACGTGAAATTACTCATGGGTGCGTAGAAGTGTCACGCGTTAAATTATTATTAAAAAATAGATATCCATAATTCATGGGGCAGACGTTTTGGACTATTTCTTCGTGCAATAAGGATTATGAGAAAATGCGAGTGAAGAGGATTCGTGGAAGGAGGTTGCTAAATAAAAGGCTAAATGTACATGTATATCAAAGCTGCAGAAACTTTCGTTAAAAAATTGAACAGACGATTTAATTAAAATGAAAGCGGTGCGTACTCTGATGCCGCCACGAACGGATTTATATACATATTACTTCGCAATGCTATATTGATAATTGTTTTTTTACCAATTAAGTGAAGCCTCGCATTGAAAGTTTTAGTTCGATGGGCATATTTTTGTATGAAGTGAATGCGCAAAAAACTATTAAATATAAATCAGATGACAGGTGATGTTGTATTTTAATATTCATATATGCATGCTTAAACGAAATTGCTGTGTAATAATGTAATAAGAAGCCCCTATTGTTTACTTTATTCTAATAAGATTTGCATAATAATTAACGTTAAGTCTTTGGTTGTAACAATGATCATTATTAGCAAATACGTTGCGTTAAAATTACTACCACCGATTAAAGGTGTTGGTGGATATCATATAGATTCGCCAATTTTATAAGAAAACAAGATGGAATAGTTTAGAAATTATTATTAAACAGTTTAAACGTAAATACAAGGCCTTATCTCTCTGTCAATTGGTTCTATAATTTAGTTTCTAATAACAACAATTTATATTGATGCATTAAAAATCGTAAAATTCGACGGATATTTCAATTAATATGGTGCTGTATTCCTAGCAGTTTTCTAGAATCTACATTACCCTTGTTTTTTTAGCGTGCATGTAAAAAACTGATAGACGATAAAAAATGATTGCTTATGTATTCAATTTACACTTTGAAACAAAGGAGATTATTAAAAGAGAAAGATGCATGATTTAATCATTTGTTTTATATTTACACTGATTTGCACATCACTGAGAAATACCACACCAGCTCTTGGTAAACTTTAGAATGCGTATGCGTGGCGCCACACGAATTAAGGATTTAGAAGTTTGACAAGGGCTAATGCAGAATTCGATTGCTTCGTGCACGTTTCTTTAATTTGCAAGTCACTTTTTGGAATGGAATCGAAGGCCTATCAAGATAAATAATACAAAATTGAAGGCGAACAAATTCTGCCAATGCTTTGTATTTTTATGAATGTTATTGACGGAAATATACAGTAGCCAAAAAGGAAATTAAAGAGCTAATAAATATGCGAATATTCAAATGAATTCGTTTTTATGCGCATTTCTGGCGTTAGGTAGTCGTGGAAACCTAGGTAAATAAAGGCGGAAACCCTGCTACGGTTCGCACCGTTTCTAATAAAGCTAAGGAAGTTAAAATCGACTTAATCTCATTTCCATCTTCCAAAAAAAGAGCGGATGCCTTGCACAATATACAAATGATGTGAAAATGCAGTTTTTATCGTTAACTGTTTCATGAAAGAATCCCTTTTTCCCCTTTCTTCTTCTTTTTTTGACTTATATGCGATAAACTTCAACGCAAGGGGCATTTAGTGATGGACCTCCACGGAAGAAAACCACAAACAATTTGAAAACTGAAAATTTGGCAATGTGAAAGCGATAAACGTGTGGTAATATGTAAATGCGTGGATGTACAGCGGAGAATCTACCAAACGATGAAAACTGGTCCATGTTTTAGGTCTGCGAAATAGATAAAAGGCGATGAAATATGTACTAACAGACACCATTCTCCACGGGACTTTATCTAATTCATAATCTGACTTTTGAATAAACAATTGAAGACTGAGCACGAACGAAAAACCTCGGCTTTTTTCGTGAATAGCAAAATGCTCTAATTATCATATATACGATAGATTTGTTGGCAGTGCACGGGGATGGGGGAAGGGGGAGAGTTGTTGGTTTTTAGTTTTTTTTCTTTCTTATGTGGTCAACCTACACGGAAACAACGTTGGGTCATGGCCACCGTAGAGGTACGGTGCTTTCCCTTATTCAAATTTAAAAAAGAATCAACAACGCCATCTATAAACCCACGCTATGGTACATGCCAGTACAGGAAAATTATATGAATTGGGATAAAGAAAATCGTACATGCTACTTGTGTCGATGTTAATTCGCATCGGGGATCTCCCTACTTGGGCACCTATACTTGTCAAATGTGGACGGTACGTTTCTTTGTAAAAAATAAATAAATAAATAAAAAAGAACATTTAACAAATATGCGGTCAACGCATTCTATCAGGTAGGATGTATAAGTACATTGCACATTTTAAACTTTTCAAGTTAAAGATTTTAAGTTTGTCATCTTGAGAACGGCACTCAACCATGCATGGTAGGGAGAAAAATGCGTGAAAGGTGCGTCCTGTGACTATCGTAGTGCTGACTGATTGACCACTTCATGCTCTGAAACGTTTGGTAATACCAATGACCTATGGACATACCTGAGTGTACGTTTAGTTTTCGGAAAAATTGCTGAGAATTTGAGAAACGCTGCTTTGTACCATTCTATGAAGAAAAATGGCGACCATCTTTACTCAATGAAAAAGATAGATCACTAACTCTAATCGTATAATCACATTGTGATCATACGAGTGAGTGCATTCTCTTTGTTTAAGTGTATATTGATAGGGCGTGAAATTACACCACTTGGTTTTTATAGTACCTATCTCGTCAAAACATTTTTTCCCTTCAAGTCATTCACATCATGTACTTAAAATTTGTCTTTGTACTTCATTTTATATTTTCGTATGTAACATTTTTATTCAATGCATGTATAATAATTGTAGTAAAGCATTCTTTTTACTATTAATTTTTGCTGGCTGTCATAATAAGTTATTTGTTATTAAATTAACTAACCATTTGTCAATCGTCCTATTGTTTTTGATAAAAAGTCATTTTAACCCGCTTGTTTCGTTCTGCCTCTCACAATCTTATTGTTTCACTGTGGTTCTTCTCAAGTTATATTTGTTACTTAATGACAAGTAGAATATTTTTTCTTTCTCTTTCTGCTGTTGGGTGTCTTTATTTAGTTTCTTTTCTTGACAGACCGTTTAGTGCCCAGGATAATGGAGGTTCGGTCGGATGCATCCAACTGGCGCATCTTTTTTGTAGTCCATGTTGCCACTCATCTACCTTAGCGGGCCATTTACTGTAGGAAAAAGGCACTAAACATCAAGTATAAAAATCAGCATAAATTAAAACTGCCGGCATCGGAATAGGTCTTCATTCCTTCCATCTCGTACTTGTATACATAAACGGGGGTGTTCTTTTTTTCTGATTGTTTTTTTTTACCTCTGCGAATAAAGGCCTATACTTGTATTGTTATAATATACCGTCTTTCTGATAAGATGAAAGGAAAATGAAAAATGGGATTAAATAAATGCACCTGCCTGCAGAAAAAAAATTGAATATTCATTAACCTAGACCCATATAAGGCCTTGTGCATTTGGATGGTATGAATGCGCTCAGCTTATTTTAACATTTCGAGCCGTTGCAAACAAGAAGCAGTGCATACGACTGAGCTGAATTTTCCAAGGGTGAAACACGGCTTGGTGACACCAATTTTGTCGGCATATCCTTCGGCGCAATTATTAATCAAGGCGGGCTGCGTTAATTTTCGGTCCTAAGTATGCATACAGCTGATCCTATGCGTAAACTAATTTACGACAAGGGTTTCAAATCGGTGTGAACTTATCATGTACATAATTACAGGACATGCACAGGGAATATGCATGAATATGCATGTTGAACCTCTCATCCTAAACAAATCTACATCAACACTTTATGACATTACGGCGTATGACATTTCTGTAGCCTACTTTCCCTTTGCAGTCATAGTTGCCCGCCTAGCCTTATCTACATAGGTGCACTTAATAACATTATTTTTGAGATATTTATAAACGTTGAATTATGAAAGTATGTAGTTTAATTGCTAGAGTTCTTCATAATTATATAACATTGCATCTTCACGTGATTCACGTAAAATTAGTTAACCTTGCATTTTGTTTCATTTTTGACGTATTATTTTATGACAGAAATGGCTTTTTCCCAGGTGAAAAAAGTAAATATGGGACATGTATAAATCTGACAATGTTTTAATTAGACCAGAAATTGTACACAAATGGTCTTACATGCCCGTTCAAATCCATATTTATTTATAACATTCAGAGTTATTTGAATATAATTAAACTTATCTTAAAGTTGAATTTTATTTATATTACCGTATGTTATATTTGCTTATGGAAAGTAAACAGCAATGAGTAGTAAACCAAAAATATGTTAATATAAAAACCGAAATGTATTAATATAGGCCTACTTGGCATAATTACAGGATATTTATGAATACAAATATAAGTGATTTATAATTTAAAAACATCACAACAGGTTAGACTTAAAAGTAACGTACCCTTTTAATGATGAATAATACATATACAGACTGGTTAATTTGTAAGGTTCATAGTACAATTGTATAACTGGTAGTACCATAAGACTACTATTTAACTGACGTTTTGTAGTTTACCCACAAAGACACTTCGGCTATCACTTAAGCATTTGTCGCTTAATTCATCATCATTTTTTCCCACATAGGTGCTAGTTCTAAGAATACATTCGATAGCGTTAAATATACCAACCTTACTCTTTTCTTAGTACCTCAGTCATCTCCCACCTACCTTCAGTCCCAGTCTTCAGTGCTGAACTTAAGCTGAAGCAAGCGAGAATTGCGAAGACAACTTAGCGTAATTATGAAAAGTACGTTAATTGCTGTAAGTCTTAACACGTAATGCTTAATAGTCATAGGCGCCAACCCTAAGCCCAAACGAATGTTTGTCCAGCAGAACACGAGTGTTATGCGTGGTTGCCTTGAAGGGGCAGGGATTTTCGCTGTATTTCTGTCATTCGAGCCAGGAAAAGTGGAATGTGAAATGGATGGAAACACTACTTCCCTGGCTTAGCTAAGCCTAATTGTAACAAAGTGATTGGAGTGACTAAGCTTGTCCGATAACATCTAATCAATTTACTATGATTTAGTCACCTTCTATTAAATCGGGGAAGCGCCGATAGTGAACTCATCTATCAACGTTTATTATAATTAATACCCGTTGTGACTCAGACGTAAAGTTGAACACTTTCCAACTAGTGCACAAAGACAATTTATTTATAAGAAATTGTATCGTGAATTTTTCAGCTTACAACCTTAATGACGTCTCTGAGTCCTCCTTCCCCCCCTGAGTGACCCCTGAAATAAAAAGAATAACAAACATCTGATGTCAACCCTCCCTATGATTACATTTCAACTAGAAAACATGTATTTCAATTTACACGAATTAAGATGCTCTTCGTTAGATCTCTGAAGAAGTAATCATATTACATTTTCATGGTAAATACATTTTTGTGAACCGCTCCATTCTGAACTCCAATTTGCGTGTAGCCCGTGATCTTGGGAATCGTTAAATAATATTTTCCAATTCACATCAATATTTGATTTGGAAATACGGATCATATCCCTTAAAAAAGTCATGGATTTTAGAATGAACTTGTGGGATAAAAATTCCTTTTATTGCAATTTGTGACTTGATCGTATGCGGAGTTCCAGTTCGTTTTTTGTAAAATATGCAAGGATCCATGTCATACTCAGATATAAATTTGCGTTTGATTTAAATAATCTATATTTCGACACTGGTAAACATAATATAAACTTTGTTTGAGTTATTCGTTTTGGTATAGTGGAAATGTTCGACTGAAGGAAAATTGAATGAAGCTTGATTATAGTTCTCTAATTTGGAGGACATACATGTACATACAGCATATTCCCACTGAAGGACAGGACCCCATCTCAGACGAATCGCTAATCCTGACTCATCTCAAGAAAGCAATTTCGGGTTGAGAGGGGAGATCGTGATAAAGAATTTGGCACTAGAACCTGTTGCTCGTTTCCTGTTGAATTGAGTCATTCGTTGTGAATGCTGTTGGACTCGTTGCATATCAAATCTCATATATGCTGCCCAATCATTTGCTTTTTAGTATTTCATAGGAAACTCGAAAATGAAATTCAATACAACATCGGGAAATGCTTTGGCTATAGGGTTGAGCCGGTTTCAGGCGTGTTTCGCCAAATAATGCAAAACTAATTGTATCCCTCACTTCGCTGATTTGGGGAAGTATTGTGTATATGGGCATGGTAACCAAGAGAACTTGAGTGACGTCATTTGCACTTACAGTACTTGGTAGTCCTTTTTGCAATGTTGTTCGGCATTTCGTGAGAATATTCACTTCTTTGAGGATTTACAGTTTATTCAGTATTAATTGTCATTTTCTTACGTTGTTTTCTAAGCACTCATTACTCTGCTTGTATCAGTGAGGCTTACCTGGTTTATTGCAATTAGCCGCTTATCCCTAAAATTATCAGTCGTTTGTTATGTACGAATAAATAGCTTCCTCTGCATGCCTTGCAGCAAACAGAGACAGGGTGTGGCGAAGGTGAAGAACCAAACAATATTCAATGATTGTTGTTGACAACTAAACGAAATGCGTTGCATAGGTGCAAACTGTAATCAAATGCAAAGAATATAGGCTAGGATTTAACAACATCTCGAACTAATGCAAACAACGAGAGCAATTTAATTCGACATAAATTTGTGAAACATATTTCGATGAGCTGTGAATTGTTCACAACATCCAGAAAACAACCGACAGGGAGGGAATCAACTAAAGGGTGCCAAAGCAGAAGGTCGTAAGTGCCCGAATTTCCCTAAATGTTTTTTTCCAGCTTAATACATTGTAGGTGCCATTCTACACCTGCTAAAGTGGCGATGAAGCAATTGTGGCACCCCTAGGCCTTGTGAAGTGAAAATTGATTGTGACACCACAACAGCTTAATACCAATGTGTGTGGCACATAGGCCTACGCAGTTTTTTAACTGTTTTCGGAAAAAAAATATTTTTTCGTTAAATGCTCGTTTCTGTTTTTAACATTAAACGTCAAAGGTGAACAACGTTTAGACTTGATGTTTGAACAAAATCAAATTACACTTAAATATAGTTAAAACTGTTGACTTGTAAACCACTATCTTTTAATCAGATTTTGTAGCCTACAACCAGAACAGTACACCTTCACATTCTTCCCCTTTTTGGTTTGACGCTTTTTAAAGGTTTTTCTCTTGGGACATGATTAATCCGAGGTTGCTTTACCTGGGTTAATCCGTATATCGGATGGCAAAGCTCGAAACTGGTCAGTTTTTTCCCTCTCCTGAAAAGTTGATTTTTGGCCCGTTTTGTTTTGGCACCCTTCAAATATGGCAGGAAGGGGACACCATATGTGACAGAGAATACACGTAATGATACTACCTGTTGACAATACACATTTTTTGTGTGTGCTGATCAATGGAATTTAAACGCATGGTGTATATCGTCCGAAAAACGACAGGGGGAAGAAGAGCACCGCACATATCGCTTTTATAGAAAACGATTTTTTAGACATCACATCCATCGCGAAACGTAGTTACACGAACGTTCATCACCCGAACGGACGCTCGCGGTCATAAATTCTTGCAATTACTCAAAAATATTACTCTTTGATGACTGGCTTCATCGCGCTACGGTGCCTGGCACGTTGGCCATTATTGCAACAACACAACAGTACTCCAGTTTGCAGGAGCCCCGCGGTGCCGAATCGATTCGCAATTGGGCAACCGTTGACCTAGCTGCGCTGATCATGCAACCAGTTCATAATCCGCGCTTGGGATTAGATAATCGCCATTTGCCGTGCATGCGTCTATCTGGAGGAAGCTGCACTCGCACAAAGCCCACTCCATTCCTTGCGCCGCAGCCACGAAGCATGCAAATATTACCTCATTAAAAACGCCGGTCATTGTCTAAATTGCAATGCTTGCTTCAATTTCATTTTAATGCGCTCACGACAATTAAAACTGCAGGAGAAGGTTAATGACCAGCTCGCGCCATTGAGCAGAAATGCAGTGCCTTTTTGGAGGAGCCTAATGCGAATGAAGCGCGCTAATAACATTGATAGAAACCATCGGCCCCGCTTATTAATTTGGCGCAGGTGATCGACGCATGCATGGGGCCACCGTCTCCTCCGGGTGCATTTAGAGCCCCATTGTCTTTGCCACCCCTCACTCCCACCCCCGCTTCGCACCTTTTGCTAGAGCGCGTTTGGCCAGAGAGCATTTCTCTCTCTCCTCTTTGGAAGTCAACGAGGCAGCCGCACAAAGAATGCCTGGCAGTCGACTGGAAAATCACTCAATTAAGCGCCTCATTGTTAACTCGCCAACAATTCTGCACTTTTGAAAAAAGACACAAAAAGAGCATCTGCTCGTCTTCTCCCTGCGTCTAGAGGGAGGGCCTGATCGCGCGCATATGGGTAAATATTATGTGAAAAAAGCACCGTATTAGGTGGCTAATTGGGATATACCATCTTTCTTTCTTTTTTTTGCGTGAAATCCGAGATTTTCAGCTGCCCTCCGTCCCTCGCAGCGGACCCTGGTCCGTGATCCCGTCAATTTCCCTTAAAGGGTGATGGGCACGATTTTTCAACATATATCTCGTCACAATGGGGTGCCACGTCCCTTGTACCGTGCTGCGGGTAATTGTGCGTGCCGAACGCGCGACAGGAACCCGCAACAAGGGGGGCGTCCATACATTGCGTCAGGAGGGCTTGGGACGCACCGGAAGTGATGACAGAGGCAATGTCGAACTGGCGGTGATGCTGATTGATCAAAGCATAAATGCGCTATCGCAGCTTCACAAATAAATGTAGATACCGCATGCATACGGAGCGGTTTTCGGAAGATTAAATTAGATGTTGGGAAAGATTAGTGTTATTTTCGCTTTCGCAATGTTGATGCTTGTTATGGTGCGGAGATATTAGGCGTGGTAATGGAAAATGTAACCAATTTCACCAGTTACTATCGAGATTGCTATATTAAAATTGACTTTGAAATACAGTGTAGGCTAAATGCATATCCATTTACAAATACTTTTCCAGGTTTTGACTAACATTGTATAACTACTTACCGTTTAAAGACCTATATGTACTGCGAACTATTAGCATTTTTTTAGCAAAGAAAAGCAATTTCGTTTACATTAATATATTTATTTTAATGTTCACTTTTGTTGCTTAAGTTTATAAGGCTTTGCGAATACCAATTTAGTCATCTTAAATTATTCTTCTCATAAATTAGTGTAATCCGAGATAAACAAGCCATTAATTCTTGGCAACTGCAACTAGGCTATTGCCAATATTTCTTTGGCAAGATACCCGATTCGAAACTGTTAGGCATTATAGCTCGTTATTTATTTAATAAATGATATATTTGCAGGTCGTTGCAATTCATATTTGCTTCGCGTTTGATGAAGAGTTAATAGCAAACTCGTAACGTAAGCATGAAGACCTCTAAGGGGCAAAACTGATCCCTGGAGAATTTTTAATTAGATTTGGTTGTTCTTTTCTGCATCCATTCGCAACTATTTAGTTTTGATGCATGCTGCCATTTTTCTTGTCGTGCCTCATAGAAAACTCGTATCCAAACAGCCGTGTTTTTCATTCATTTCCAATGGAGATGCTCTCTGGAGATTTGGCATAATTAATAACCATTGATAAGGGCTGCCCCTTGAGGTACAAAATGGAATTAAACATGGCCTGCATATATTTACAAAGGAATATAAGGTGAACGTGTGTGTGTGCAAGGGGAAGGGGGTTGGGGAAAGGGGCGCGCACTATTCGCACGCCATTACGTGATGAAAGCCAACATTAACGCTGTAGTGTGAGATGGCTTTTGCGTGACATTCCCTAATAAAGTAGCCGAAATGCAGCAGATTTATTAATAGGTTGAGAGAGAGAGAGGTTTCTCCACTCTCGGGGGTTCAGAGTAAGGTTTCTATGGCTCGTCATATAGGTGAATACGTATGGCTCAGGTGGGATTTATACACAAAACATGTATTCCATGCATGCAAAATGCATCATCTCTATAATTTCCGTTGTCTAATGGCCTTCTCCGTCATGCGTTGCACTAAATTAGTGCGTTCATTGTGTCTGCTTATATACTTTGTATTAGCTGTACGAAACATACAAAGAATAGACCCTCTGGTGTCGAGCCGGAAAGGTACATTTGTGTCGAGAAAAACGATTTTCTACTTTTCCCCCGCGAGGGTTGGGAACACAGGAACACCAGCCCTATTTACAATTGAACATTAAGTCAGCCCTGAAAGACAGAAGACATTTTGGATTAATGCATTAATGCAGATTGCAGCGAAAAAGGGTTTTTTTTTTCATAAAAGGGGTGAACATTGCATGTTACGCAATGTGGTTCCGTATATTTTCCCCACATTTTTTTATCTTGCCATTAAAAAGCCAACTCTTCAGAAGACCTCTATTTATGTTGCGTGGTCCGGTTGGTGTATCCGGTTGTGGTTGGTGTTATGGATGTTAAAGTATGTTTAATGTCATTTTTGAAAACATTCAGAACGACAGTGATCTCATGTTCGTTCATGTCGTTACACTTGTTCTTGCAATGTTCAGAGTTGTTCTCATGTTAATTAGAATTATTTATCCGTTTATTTCTTTAAAATCTGAAAAATATATATTATATTAACGGGGACAGTCAGCATGATTTATGCTCAGAATAAAGACAACTTGTAATGTGGTTTGTAAATATTTTTATGCATGAAAACTTATTGTGTCAAATGTACTTGTACATAAGCAGTGAGGAAAATTCTCTTTATATATTTTGACTACAGATTCCAAAGTTCCAAAGCAGGTTAAAAACAAGTTCCAAACATTCTACAGGTTCCAAAACATTTCTGCATTTTATCCGTTCTTTCGGACCTGAAGACTTGAAAATTTCACAATTGCTAATCTTTGTGACGTTATTTATCACACGTTATTCAGACGTGATTTTTTAGAGAATGAATTTCTTGCTAACTATTTTTCGACCTTAATCCGTCAATAAAATACAGCAAATGGTAAATAAAAAGTGCAGTGTTCATCGATGTTTATCGATTCCTTTAAATGTATTTTGGAATTTTCCAATTTACATACATGTACGTCTTGATGAAAATTCTTTTCGCCTTACGCAACTTGGCAACGAATTATTATTGCTTACACGGGATTTTCGTGCAGATAAAACCCTTGTCATTTGGGGCTGTAGATCGAAGGTATTTGATTTGTCACCTACTGTCTATCTATTCCTCTTTTTGAAAAATGAGTTAGCTCCACCGATCTTTAACACCTGTCTTAAATGAATAATGATAGAATTGTCCCTCGCTTTTTTGGATTATAGGCCTTCAGCCTGTCACCAGTGCTGCTGCGACTATGTTAATGCAAAGCCCTGAATAATATAACAATGGAGATTCAAAATGTGGCCCATTTTATTAAAATCACAAATGGTAGTTTATTGTAATGATGCCAATATAGGTGACATGAATATTCTCTAAATTAAGTCGTGCTAGCTGTTGAGATCATTATCTTCGAACATATATTACGAATCCTGAAGTACATTTTCAGCGTGAGATATTTAAATATTTGGGGACTGCAGGTATCCCACTTACGACAACTGTCTTGACGCATATTAGGTTGTCTCAAGTTTTAAACTTATGTATCTAAGTGAGCATTCATTTAATAAGTGATAAGCGCGTGACCCGTGACAGCTGCAACAGTCTTGTTTTCTTATAACAGCTTAATCGTTTTAATTATGATGCCACTGGTGTGCGTCACATCAAACATGGTTGCTTTCGTTGCAAGAATTTTTTAAAACAAATGAAATTGAAAACATTATTAAGAAGATATAATTAATACATACGGGAAAGCGTAACAATTAAACATGGCTGAATTGCTTTTGAAGTAAATCTGAAGGATGCATTGTAAATAAAACATGAACTTAAAGAAAATACATGGCTTTTATTATACGTAATTAAAAATTTAGATATTATTACGTGACATAAATAAACAAGTATTAGAACAATATTTGCACGATTTTAATTGCGGAAATAGTTAAAAGATAAAATAATTTAAATTATTCACATGTTCAATATCCACTTGATTAACACTTAATATACATGTACATTACAGTCATCCTTTTTGCTCAATCATTCAATAATACAAAATCATGTAAATTACTTCAGATGTTGACATTGTCAGCAAAACTAGAATATAGCTAGTTTTGATGCTAATTATTAAGTCATCCTCTGATGAACATAGATTTTTGCCATGTAAGGAAATCATAAGTAAGCATAAATTTTTGCCACCTTAGGAAGTAAGGATTGTCAAGTTTGAAATAATGTGAAATCATAATTTTTATTAAATTTGCATTTTACGTAAAACAATATAAAATATACCACAAAAATAATTAAATATTGCAAAGTTATATTAACATTTAATTTTTTAAGCGTTTTATCTGATTGACGTCCATTCTAATTTGATTTTTAGTGTTCCACTTTGATGCATTTGTTAGTTATTTTTTAATTGTTAGTAATCTATTTTATTTACCTGAGTTGATACTGGATTAGGCTATGCTTATGGAACGTATTTGTTTCTTTTTTTCAAAAACAATCAAAATACTTTGCCAGGCACTTAGGTCATGGTGAAATTGTTCGTATATTCTAAGCTGGTTTAAATAATGATGATATTGTTCGTAAATAATCTAATGCGATTTGTTTATAATCTTTCATTTATAATATTATGTTTACCGTATTTAAATCTATAATTACTTAAACTCATAAATGTTTATTGTTTTATTTTCTGGTTGCACCTGCCTTATTTTATAATTCGACATTAATTACACGCACACTTATTTATAATATCCCATGTTGCATGTTTCTACAATGTTACGTAACTTTGTTGCTTGTGGTTTTAAAAATTTTTTCATTAAAATTAGAGAGCGTAGTCAGACCGAGGGTAATTTATATGTATCAGTTGAGTTCATTACCCGCTTCGTTCGGATAAAGTTGCGCCAAACAACAAAGTTGTAAAAGAGGGGAAAAAAACTCAACCGCTTTTAAATATTGTGTAGCACACTAAAAACAGGACTGGCTCACTAGGGGGATTTCATAAGACAAACACAGTTTTGCAGGTATACCTGGTATTTGAAGAAAAACAAGGGAGGCTGCTGCAGTCGATCAGTGAACAAAAAATATGAGCTTTATCAAACGTATTTAATATATTGTAATAAATAGCCATGCAACCAACTTAAATAATCGTCATCGTTTTCATCCAACCTGTTCTTGATTATCAGTTTTTATAAATACGTTTAGGTCGACAGAAAACTTCGATTCCGTATCAGCAGGAGGATATAATGAAGATATTGCAGACGACCTGTTTAATGTTAAAAACAGTACTGATTGGCAATCAATTTAATGGTAGAGTGTAATAATACATTTTAAATAATAGATCAAACTGGTATCTCGAACAACATTTCGACAACCCCAGGGTTTATTGGTGAAAAATTAAAGGTTTTGTCAAATGATGTGATGTTCTGTAGTCTGTCCTATAATTCTAGTATGTGCATTTATGCACTGAAATTACTTAAACTTCATTCTTTTTTTCGCAATTTGCTGGGTTTGAAATAAATTGCAAGTTTAAATATATTTCAATGCGAAATGCTTAATTTATCATTATTTTTTAAAAATATAATTGAATATTATGTATGTATAACACGTAGGTTCTATTAAATGGATCGTGCTTGAAGATTGTGGGCGGTACCAATGTATATGCATACAGTATACAATGCAGTACAGTATGATAGTGCAGAGACAATAGTGAAATCTTTAATTTTTTCTCGCTTTGGTTATAAATATCGACACAAATGGTTTTGGTGAACCTATTAATCATCACAAATGGGATCGCTTTATTTGTAAATTTAAGTAATGGTCTACGGTTCTTAGATGGAAGACCCTAACAGACTTATTTTATAGCTAAGAAACACTATAACACGCAATATTACTCAATATTAGCATGAATTTGTCATTATATGTTTTTAAGATTTTAAAAAAATCATATAGTATCTTCGCAACTTGATTATGTAATATAATGTACATTAATTTGCAAAATTGGTTACCTGGAAGTTGATACTTATCTGTCTATGATGAAACTTATCCAATCTAAATTTTAGCTAAACAAAAAAGTGCATTCAACCACTCTTTTGAGCGAATTTATTAATGGATTAGGCATTTTGTCAGCGGATGATTTTCTTAGACTTAAACATTAATGTGATTTTGTTATACGCTCATTGGAGCTTTGCATGTTTAAAAAATATTCCAAAAAAGAGCACTTTCGAAATTATCAACAGTGAAACCAGAAGTTGTTACATTTTTCATTCGAGTCTACAAGTGTGACAGTGTTTATTTACAGTTTTGGGACAGGAGCGGGACAATTATCTGCCTAAATTATATGCATGATCTTTCAAATCAAATTATTTTGCTCATGATTCTGCACTATAATACGGAGAAGTTAGGTCGGAAGATCCTTTTAATTTGCAAAAGGATCACATAGCAGCTTCAATCAACACCCAAGAACAAACAGTTCCGGAATACGATCTCGAAGGTGTTCCTCTAATGAGGTGGTAAATGCCCAATAAATAGGGTTGATAGATTACCTCGCCCTCCCTCACCATATGGTATTATAACGTGTCAGTGCTGAAAGTAAGGTGTTGAATTGAATTGAAGACGGTTGCCGTATAGATGTTTGACGCCTGAGACTTCTTAACGGCCACCTTTGTTTCCAAGAACATTAATTTAATAATCCCCGTTGCTATAGACTGTCTCAAACCACTTTAGCTTTACTATCTGCTAATAGTAGATAAAGTCATTAACATGCTGTGAAAAAAGTGAGCCTTTGTAAAATGGTTTATTGTGTTAAGTAATTTTGCCGAAATAACAATTTTACAAATTTCGGAAAATTCCCACACTTAATTTTCAAAAAAATGTTGTTGCCGTGAACAACACCCAGTAATTACTGTTTTTAAGTGCTGATAATGTGCACCAATTTTTGTCAGAATACACCATTTCAGCAAAAATTAAGGAAGAGAGGTTATATTTGTTATGATACATCCGTAATCTAATACTTGCATGTACTGTGCATCCATTAAAGTACCATATACATTTAGTTGTAATAGCGATTTTTTTACAATAAAAATGGAAGTCTTTCCTTTTGTAGATTCTTTGTACATGAAATTGCCCATGTGCAGTGCATATAGCGCCCTGTAACCTATATATTTGCATGTCTTTTTTCATGCGTCCAATTTTTTATTTTCTATAAAGTAAATCAACCCAGGGAACTCTCAACAAACCTGAACTAAATGCAACCTTAACCTACCAGCATTCGTGATAGTAAATCATGAAGAATATTCTCCATTCATTTGCACGTAATCAAACGTTTAATCGCTGCATAAATAGCACTGTCATGCAGGCATTAGACCAAGTGTCCGCTTTAAATTAGGTTTTCACAGGGCATTCATTTAAAATTTACGTGTTTTTGTTCCCCACTTCGCACGAAACGCAAAGCATGCATGTCCGCGTGGTCATCCTTAAAATCGAATGCCTAACTGCTAGCACACATTCGTCGCAAGAAAGTACTCGCAAAAAATCGCTTATGAAATTAAGTCCAAGGTGGTTAAACCTCTCCGTTTCCACCCGAATTAGGTCAAGTCATCGCTCGCCTGTCTCTTATGCAATGAACATTGCAGAAAAATGTATTTTTTTATATTTTTGTTCCGTTCGTTACACATTTCAGCCTCCTCCGTGGCAGTTTTTTCCTCTAAGTTTCGATTTTTTTTTCACCCCCTGAATTAGTGTTCTCAAGGGCGCGGAACAAAGCCCAAATTGCATGGTTCTGCCGGACCAGTTCCATAGTGGCCGTGCGCGTGCACTGTTCCCAACACCGCCGTATCCTGCTTTTCGGATTAATTGCAACATAATCTGGTAGCATTGCAAAAATCTCGCCGATTTCTCATATTTTTATTGTCTGAAATGTAGGTTATTAGTTTCACTGCGTGAGACAACCGTAGCACAGCAGCAGCATGAAAATTAGAGCGAAATATGCTAGCGGTGTTGCGCTCTACGCATGGATTATCGAAGTAAATCCATGGCGTAAAGGTAAAGCTGTGTGCTCGAAAGCCTTTGCGCTGTGGAGCATCGCGCTAAAACACGCAGCTTATTTAATTTAGACCTGCGGGTTTCACGATCAATGGACAGTGTCCATCACCGTGCATGCTAATTTATTTCGCTTCCGGATGGACATTCTATGCCCATTAGGAGGGAGTGCAATTATGAACACTGCATGCGAAAGTGACTTTAACTGCTGTGGAGTAATGGCTGGATGGTTTTGGACCCATCGTGAATTTGGAATTACTTAATATAAAGTATCCCTAGTGATGCTCTTCGCTGCAGTCGTGGGAGGTTACATGGAAACGTAACAACCTTGTGAAAAGACCCCAAATATAGTGATTTATTAGACTACTGACATCAGTATGCTTAGTGAAATCTTTAGGATAATTTTATAGTGATATATGGTGGTTTATTTGACTACTGATATCAGTGTGCTTAGTGATATCACTAAGTGTTTTTTTTGGACTAATGATATCAGAATGTTTAGTGATATCACTAAACGTTTTAGTAATATTTCCACAAATCAGTATATTTGAAATGATATTTACTGTACTGCCATATAGCCTACTGATCTTTCCATCAGGGCATAACAGTACATTCCGCTTGGATAGGAACAGTTAAAGAAACTGTGTGCTATATGTTGATTTCGGCACCAGTAAGCTTCATATAAAAAATACAAATTGCCAGTAATATGCCAGTAAAAAGTACTAATGGTTCTCACCAAAGTGTTTCTGAACTCATTGTTTCTTGTTTAACGAAGCTATTAACGTAAATAATACAACATATTATTTGCATAATGTTTCACTATTATCCGGTTTGACTGCGAAATTGTGGTAAACCTGCCGTAACTATACAAAGTATTTATTTTTGTAACCAAAAATTATGGACAATTGGGTGGGGTTTTTTTAACGTTCGTAAATCACTGTGAGTTATTTCAATTGATATTGTTTTCACTGAAGTCAAAATTAGATCAGTAAATGAGAAGTTTGTGGTAAATGTTGCTTTCATTGTTACTGTTCGCTAATTAATTATAAAACCCATTCGAATGCCTGCAATTATTTATACAGATACATGTATAAACAATAGCTATTATCAAGGACGAGCTATTATGCGCTAAAAAACATTACATAAAAACATTATTGTGTAAAGAGACATTTGCAGTGCAAATTAAGAATGGTAGCAACAGAGAAGTAAAGTCAATTATACAACTTATTTCGATAAAGAAGTACTTTTAAACATTTTAAATCCATTATGAGAAACACGTTACAGTTTAAAATGCTTTTAAAACTACAAGCTATAAAATGGCCGCAGTTTCCCGTTTTGATATTGTTAAACGTCAATCTTATCAAGGTTTGTTAATGTTGGTACATGAAGAGCATTTGACTAATAAGCTTTGTACGTCTAAGGAGTTGACGCAAGACATTTTAAAAGCCATTAGATAATAGTCGAATAAAAAATGTCTCAAAGAAAACCTTTTAGGGTTTTTCATAAAAAGTTTACTTATTCAGTAAAACGTTCTACATGTATAAGCATGTAAAAAGTATGCCTATAATGTATAATATTCATAAAATAAGTTTTTGAAATTGTTACGTTTTTTCTCTGGAATTTTCATACGAGCGCTTTTTTAAAGGTTTTATTGCAGCGGGAACATAAAAACAATGTGAATGTGCAAGTGCACATTCGGAAAGCTTTTAAAACTTCATGGAGATTATGCTGGATTGTACCATTGTTTTGTGCATGCACGTCTACATAATTAATGCAGGTCCTGCTAGCTAAATGGACAGCATCAATTTCATAGGCTTATGCACCTATTTGCATCCTATTTTTGCTTCTAAATTAATTTGGCCGTGTGCGAGTCCGCTTGTTTGACTATGCGCTGGGAATCTCATTTAGTAAATTTCCTGAATATTTAAACATCGCGTGCGTGTAAATTAAATGAGATGTCATTAGATAAGTTTAGTAGATGTTTTCTATTTTGTTTGGCACATTTATATATCCATTTAATATCAAATATTTAGTAATCATATGCTGCAGTAAATGTCTACCTCGGTATGTCTCGCACTTATTAATAGCATATGTGGCCTGCCTGGTGACATTCCTGTAGCGCCACTCGCGACGAGCTGCGAGAGACCTATTTTAGTGTAGTCTCCAAGGACTTATTCGCAGTTTCAGGGAATGTAAATACGTATATTATTCCAAATATTATAATAAAATAGTCCATTATAATATTTCAGACGCATGGCCTATGCTATAGGTGCATAATTCCAGTTTATCATCATTCATGTTATACGCATGAATTTATAATTCACTGACAAATGACTGCAAAGGGAATATTAACGAAAAAAATTCAAGCATTGCACGCCAGGGTGTTCAGTAGATGGAGGCACTTTTCATTAAACAATGGCCACCATTGATAAATTTTGACAAACCTTGAATATAGCGGATGTTGAAGTTGTCTGCTTCGTAATTTATGTGATCATTATTGCGTAAAAATCGCAATGGGCATAATGTAAATGGAGGCAAATTTATATTACCTTGGCTGAAATGTGTCCTGATTGTAGTCAGTCATTTATGAAAGATAATTTGTTGGCACTATGGGCATGGTACTTTAAAGAAATGCTAGTAATGTTTCAGCTTCTATACAAACTAAATATGCATTGTGCTTTTATTACTAGGCTGTTTAATGAATAAGCAGTGGAAAAACTGCCTTTTATTTTCTTTTTTAAAACAACAATAACCAGGATGCAAAAACTAATGTTGCTAAGCTATGCTTCATACAACCCCATTTTTAAAAATGCCGAAAGGTTTTGAAATACATACATTACATATTGTTATTATCTTTATTAAAAACAGCGCTTTGAACACAATTAAAATTGAAGCTTTATAAATACCCCATTTCGAGTAATGTATTTTCGATTAGTAATTGTGATCGTTCATGAAATGATCAAGAACATGGGACTAAATGTCAAATGGTCCTAACAATCGACGTCATTTGCTCATGTACTTCGTTTCTTTCAGATCCATAGGCATTTGGAATCCACAGTGTGATGTCATAACCAGCTCTTGAAACCAGACACTTAAATGGGGTCGTGGGGAATACTAGTGGAAGGAAGAAAATGTCCATTGATTTAAGGTAGGATGTATTTCACCTTAGGAGGACTGATGTCTCGTGATAAAATAAACTACCCTCTGTATGTCTCCCCATCCAATTCTGTGCGATGTCGTACTTGAACGTCCCATTTATTGGAAATGTTCTTTTTGCATCTATCATGGTTCATTTTCAGTGGTGTAGAGAAGTTCATATTACAAACGTTTGAAAAAAAATGCCTGATATCGATTAGTTGCTCTCCTACCGGATATGCGAGAACTGAAGACTAACGTCACTTTTAAGTACAGGGAATAATGTTAGCTGGCTGCCATGCGCAGTATGCAATGCGCTTAATGTAGCGTAGAAAACGGAAGTGCTCATTATAACTAGATGCACGAGAGATAGTGCTTATGCCGTATTGATCCGGCAAAGACTTAATAGGCAACACTATTTATTTCACTAACATAAGTCAGCAGCATTACTGAGTTGATGCTAAAACCTCACTCAAACGTACATGTAACACGTATTTTCCCTAGACCCAAAAAAGAAATGTAACCAGTTAATATTACTCAGTCCTCACATGTCTGTCAATTGCAACTGACATGGAGCGTGACTGAAAACTTCTCGCCGGAAAATTCGAGTAGCTCTGACTGATGTCTGTGACGTCAATAATGCATCACCACTTCAGTGAGTTTTGTAACAGCTCTAAATTAGTGTTCATTATGTCTACATGGCTGGAGCTGTGATGAAGAAACGTGTTTCCTATCATCAAATACGCGCAGCGTTGACATCTATTGTAGTTCTTCTGCTACTTAATGTTTCGATTTTTGTCTACTATTTGACTATCTTTTTGTCACCTTTTTCGTGTGGTGATTTGCCTTAGTGTTGCTTTGTACGAACCTTCAATTGACAACACTGGTGTGCAGTAGAAATGAAATGTTCGCCATTTTGCCATACAGATATAGTTTGATAAGATCAGGTACATTTCATTTTTTCTAGTTAATATATCTGATTTTACGTGTAAATTTGGTTCATTTTTAAAGTGTAAAAAGTTATCTGCAACAGGAACATACATTTACAAGCAGATAATGCAAACAGCTTGTACAAAATACTTTATGCCTAAAAGGTTTGCTCGTTCAAAAGGAATTTTTCAAAAGGTTATTTGGTTAATATTTTGTGCGTGCTGCATTTGAAAGGCAGTACGGCACACGTATCATCCATGGTTCTCTTTACCTTCATTATTTTCCTTCTCGTTTACTAATAACAATAATAATAGTGCGCATACCTTGACATTGAAAAGGTGGATGAGTGTGAATTCTCTCACCCTATAACTTGCTACCTCTCGCCCTCTACCTCTCATAGTACGCGTTTATTTCTCTTTTCCATTCTATTATTTCTAAAATACTTTCATCGCTGATTGTTAGTTCGCCGAACGGATATCCTTTTTTCGTAAATGTGTTATATCTTATATAAATGGTATCTCAATAGGCTATTTCATCATGTGGGCTAATTATAGTTGCATTCACGCAACAAATATATTTGGCAAATGCCGATCAGATCAAGCTTAGAGGAAATACTGAATTGAAAAGAATTCAGAGGCATTTTAGATATTTCGGGATTAGGTCAAGAAAAATGAGAAAATGAAGTGTATAGTATACGGTGCACAATGTACATGTATATGTAAAGAAATAAAAGTTTAAATGGATACGCGATTGTAAAATGCGGAAATTGGTTAATTTATCAAGTCGGCTGTGCTTAAAACTAGCATATACTTAAATAAAGTGAATTATGTTTACATTTATGTGTACATGCACATGTACATGCAAGAACTAAAAAAGTTAACTGCTCGTGTAATTGTGTTGGTATTTTAAACAATCAGTTATTGCGGGTTATTCAGATCAGAATCTAATTAGCAAGCTATCCAATTAAAATGATTCTTTTATGCATACATTTTTTCTCTATATTTTAAGAAAATGCACGTGTTATGATTCAGTTACTGCATGGTCATTTTTTGCATTGTTATGTATATCGCCTGGCCAAAGTCGTGACAAACGATGGTTAAATAACTTCAGGCAACCGCAGTAATTACGATTTAAATGGAGTTTCTATTTAACCTAAAAACTACAGACAATGAGTTGGCTGATAAAGAATTTAAAGAAAAAAGTGCAAAAAACCTGACTGACTTAAACCAAACGTTGTAGTGAGAACTATCAAACAATTTCAATGCTTACACATTTCTAACAAATGCTTGTTTTATTTCAAGCGATGCTACTATAGATAGCAAGGGCAGATTGGGGTTCTGGATGATTATCAAATATTGAAATCTTAGCTAAGTTTTGTTAGGTACACGTTCGCGAGCGTACTTTGTGTTTATATTTGCTCTTATTCCCTTTTCATTACACAGTAAATCGTTGTTTAGTGTCCAGAGGCATTTTTGTCTTTGTTGTTCGAAAGGCAATAGGAATTTTAGATGTTTTGCTAATTATTTACCCGGATTTCAATTAATTTGTGAGCTTTTCGTATGAAAATAAAAAAGAGTAATGTGGAAACTAGTTCCTCATTTTCATTCCGTCGCTTTTTGCTGTTACTGCTGATATTGTGCGCAATTCTTCTGAAAGCAATGTCCTTAAAATATGCTACTGAAGTGGACGAGGGCCAGAATGTAGGTCGACCCCCTAAGGGCTAGATTGCTACTTTATAACGTACATAAAGTATAGGCTATACCGCTGCAATGTCTATTACGTGTTTTATAATAGCTCTGTTGGATTTTTTCCCTGTTGAACGTTACTGCTTGCACGAATAATATCCATTAACTAAAACAAAAGATAATTTAGAGCGTATATATTATAAATATTACGAAAAGAGCTTGCGGAATGGCGGCTCTCAAGTATTGATTACTTTTGCTCTCCTTAATCCCACACCTCTATTTGTTTAAATTGGTAAATGAAATTTATGTGTTCAGTATTATTTTAAAGATCAATTTATTTTTCACATTGGTTATGATAAACCGAGATATTAGTCTGATTGAAAGTCACACGTTCCGTCTTTACTGCCAACAAAATTTACTATTTGATAAATGCATCTAAACCGTATCTTTTTTTATATTTCTGCATTTAGAGTAATTGTATTTTTGAGTTCGCAAGTTAGAATGAATGTTAGAGTTCAGTATTTCAACAAATCAATCTAGCCTAGTGCTCGTTTGTATGATGCTGGAAATATTATTAAGTAGTTAGCAGTTGTTTTTGTCTATATTTTAGTTACAGTAATGGGAGGAAATGAAATTGAAGGTGCATTCTCGCATGATCGATGTGCATTGTTTTGCATTACGTGAAAGTTCTATGACAAAATAATAACCTTGGCAACTAAAATTTATATGGATAATAATGTTTGCTGAAATAAAAATATGTATCTAAATTTAAGGCACACTGCATATATTTAGGTCTACTATAAAACTAAACTTTTCATGCATAGCCTGCATGCATGAAGCAACTTCCGTGCGTTAAATTTTCAGCTCAAAAGTGATGTAAAGGTGAATGATGGAATCACATGTTACCATAAAGAATACTGTTAGTAATACAGCATTATGTTAAAGTGTTACTATTTATGCTTCATGAGTTATAAATTCCAGTAGCAATTGCCTCATGCGGCCTTAGGATGTCCAAACGATATAAAACCCCTGATCCATTAGTTCCATCAAAGCAGTTTGCACGGTGTGAAATTACTAGCGCAATTATCAAGCTCCTTTCAGCTCAAGTTCTGACGTCACTCAACGAAATTAAACTTTCATAAATGTTCCCAGAAGCTAGCCAAGGCCACTCCACCCCAGACAATACTCGTATTATGCGTGTTATTTTGAAATCGTGACGCTTGACAATGCTAAAAAAATTACTTTAATTCAACTCGGTACACTTTTGCCAGGAAACAGTTATGTTGTAGAGAGTGAAATTCATATTGGCTACCCAATGTATTTAACAGTTACTACATCCTCTGGGTGGTCATCGACAAATTGAATCTTTAATGACGAGAGGCTATCCAACAAAATTCATGTACATGTACATGTATGCGGTTGCAATTAAGTGCATCGTACAATCGTAGATCTTATTTCTTCAAAAATATATGAATTCCTTAAGCATCTACTTCTTCTATTTGGATCTCTAGATCGAGGTCGTTTGCATTGACATTACAATATTTTTTTAATCGCTTGTGCAGAATATGCAGCGGGTACACTATATGACGGACAGACTGGCTTTGATTAGTTGAAGACCTGCCTGCATGTACAGGTTGAATAAACGAATATCGTTTATTGCTAACAGCTTTTCAAGTTTTACAGCTTTGACATTGATTTTGGGGATTAGCAAAGCTTGCCAATCACCTTGCTTAAATTTCAATTTGTCAACAATGCTATTAGCCAGCGCAACAACGAAATGGTGAGTTTGCATCGTCCTTAAACAAATATGGATCTTCCTTCTGTCATCTTCCATAACCTTTGCCCCCGCTGGTGCTGATCACTGCATTCATCCCTCTCATTCCTCTAAGATTTTCTTTTGTGAACTGTAAAATTTGTGTTTATTCATGACTGATGTGCCTTAAAGCGACATGTATATCACTTTATTAATGGGTGGTGACTTGAATGGAAGCTAAATAATTTATGGCGTTTTCACCGTTTTGAATCCTTCATAGGGCGACGATCACCCTTAGTTAAAGGTTTTTTTCGATAATGACATTGATACAATCCAATTTCCAAAGTAGAATTCTATCCATTCAATATTCGGACAAATTTTCCCGATTTATGACTGTATCCTGCTGACAGGAGGAAGGTTCAGGACGTTCGCTCATATTTATAATACGAAGGTGAGCCTAGGCTAATCATTAACGCCATCTATGGTCAATGATAATAACGTCAAACTGTTCAACTATTTGGGTTTGACTGAATATCAGCAAGGTAGTTGTAATGGGGCTGTCAAACTGGAGGTAGCATGGGGATCGAGAGGGACTCTTTCTTTGAGCTTACCTCTGAAAATAAAATGTGGCGCCATTTCAAATGTGTTTTTTACTGTTTAATTTAGTCACACACTCACTCCTCCTAGCTTCAAAACCTTACATGTATTACGCCACCAAGCAGTTGCTTCCGCCACCTTGCACTACCTTGACAAATTCCGCTTCACGCATTGAAATGACTGACTGAATTGCCGCCATGGAAAATCACTAAACTGGCTCGATTTGCTCGTGATCAATGTCCTGCTTGGGAAATCACTTTCCCTCAGACGCGTGCTCAGTTTTTCTCAAATGCCAACACATTCGATCATTTTTACTGGCTTTACAGAAATAAAACTTAGAAGCCAATAAGCTCTACATTTGCACCTGCATGATGACCTTTGCGAAACAGTGAAATTGAATTTGATTTTTCATGCCCAATTTCGCGAGCGCAATGTAACACAATGCACTCGAGTACAAAAGGTAGACACTATTCTTCGTTCCCGTGCCCCCTTCATTTGTGTATATAGTGCGCGTGTATATGCATTGTTAAATAAATAGCAATTCCATCTCATGTTGGAATTATAGATATATACGTATACATACATTTTTCCAGCACGCAGACTTGACCTTTTTTTTTCTTGATTTTTATCGTAGGCCTATATTCATATAATGTGTGTTGGTTGAATGCGTGACACAATTTGTTAACATTAAAAATGATTCATTTCCTTTAAACATGACTTTCTATATTTTGCACGGGTTTAAATGCTCGCCTGTATTTTCATTGAGCTATATTACGGTTGACTTTGTACGCTTGTATACACATTGTGCAGGATATTATTGCGTATATATATGGAGAGGGAATTGTCCATATAATGCATTTTGCCTGCGAGCATGTGTTGCTCAGAAACGCACCCACATTCGACGTAGAGAAAGGAAAAATATGGTACAGAACATAATTTCGTTTCTCGTGCCTGATCTCCTTTGAATTTCGGTTTTTGCGCAGGTCAGGTTTTACCTTGACTGCAGCGTACCGGCATTGCAATTCACTGATTTTTCTCACGTGGGTAGCCTACACCAGCATAATGCTATTATAAAATTAACACACTTTCAGGTGACAAGTGCCGTATTATTTCCTTTAACCTGGAAATGCGCGTAGTAAACCTTGAAGAAAGAAATGCACTTATATACATTCGAGCATTATCATATTCATCAACTTTCACTGCTTTTAAATTCGCTTGGTACGTGTCAGCTGTTCAAGAATAATTGGACAGCGCATTTGCATTAAAAGTAAAAATGCCAACGATTAGAAAGTCAAGATCCCTCACTGATAGTGTTTTGATGTCCTTAACCATTATGAGGGCATTGATGGAATGTTTTCAAAACTCAGCTTCGATACAAGTTAGGTTTGGAAGAAATCATGCTTGACTCTATGAATCACTTATCGTTCGCACCGTATAGCTCTCAATATATTTAACTTTTACGTTTCAAGGTATTTAATTACAAACGATACCACCTGCACTACACGTGTAGGACTAAAATCATGGTCATCGCAAGGATGATTGTGCATTCGTGTCCATGAACGATAGGGGACTTTAGGTTTAAGGAATATGTAAATGTAGGCTTGCCACTGTTTAGAAGATAATTAGCGTCCATTGTTTGAGTATTTAGAGCAAAAAAATATGCTTCTAAACGTGTACACATGATAGAGAATATTCAATTGAAGCAAACGACACTTTCAATTAATGTGTCCAATAGGAGAGTCATTTTTCTTCTTCATAAAATGGCGGCTAAACAACCTTTCCATCTTGATAGGAAAAATCACTGCAGTCGGTATTATTATCTATAATTCTATATAGTGTGTATTGTACAGGTACATGCAACCTATCTGTTTAAAAACCTATATGATAGTAAGCCTGTTTTAATTAGATTGCAGCCCCTATCGGTTACATTGGTGTAATTCAGGAGAGTGCCTGCCATCAATCAAGCAGTTTTTTGTTTGTTCATTTCAAATTATTTTTCACGATGATGATGCCTGAAAGCGTGGCCATCTAACAGAATTAAAACGTTGTGGATCGGAGTAATGTGCGTCAAAATAACCGTCGACGTGTATTAAAAGGTGTGGGCAGGCACGTGCTGCAAAGCTAAAGAAATGAAAAAATAGGTCAAACGAAAAATGGAATCCGGGCTCCTGTTCTCACTGTATAATTTAATGCTTTTAACATTGCTGTAGGTCGAAAAGTAGATTGAAGTGACCGTGTTTGTGCAGTATAATTTCAAAATTAAAAAGCGTGATGTCTCTTGTGCATACGCGAGGTATATTGTAATTACTGGCATTACAGTCAATTCGTGGAAGAAAGAATGATTTTATGAATGGTCGTGCTAAAACGAAAAGTCAGAGATTTCTAATTTGAGCTAATGCAAGTGCTTTTGTCTTATGTTTAGTTATAGCACATTACCTTAAGTTAAAATACGTTTCACCATATGAGTTATGTGACCAGTGCATCTCAACTGGAATGATTTACTCGATGATTTTGTTCCATGTTGTATTATATTCGCCATGTTTATTACCGTATGAAATACTGTATTAAACATATTAAACACCAAAAGGAACTTGATGCGAATTTCCAAGCAAAACATCTATAAAATTATGCTGATTAGAAATAATCAGTGAAATTTAACGATTCCACGGTTTTGGCATTTTAATCCAATATTTAGTGACTTTTCTTTGATTTAAAAAATAATCTTGGTGAGAAAATTGCTGTCACCAAAAACAATCTCAGATCTTCGAAACTATAAAAAAGTTCGACAAATGTATTAATGCGATTAATATGTTTAAAGCAATAAACTTTAGTCTAAGTAAACAAATATTATTGGGTCTGTAGGTATCGCTGGAGATAGTGCACCAATTTTAAATGCCATTGATATTCCCATTTTTCAGGTTATTTGTTTCCGTTGCGATTTTTTTATGACTTTTAAGTAAAGATTATGGGATCAGTGTGAAAAACGCCTATACTGTATGTGCTCAGGTTCTTTCAAAATATAATATTACCAACTTTAAAACGTAATGCAGGATTTTGTATTATTGCATACAAATGATTAACTTATTTCAACCATACTTACGGCTTATCCCAAAATAATCTTTACCACAGCCTCAGCCACTATCAAAAGTCTAAACGACAAGAAATGAATAGGTATCATCATACCAAATTGCACAAGAAATTGTGTCTGATTGCCCAATTTCTATCATGAAACATGTTGAATGTAATCTAATTGGTCAAATATATGCTATTTAAATATGCAAGTACTCCATATGGAAGCACAAGTACTGTATATCACCAGCATTTTTCAGAAAAAAAATATTTTATAATAGCTATTGTTAACAATGTAGGTCTAACTTACATAACAATGCAATTTATCCTTAGTGCATGTTCTTTATATAAAATGTAATGCAAAAGATTATTTTCATGATAACCCAAATGAATTGGAAAATATAGAAAAGAAAAGTATAATACAGATAAAGTGGAAATTTATACTATATAAAGGCAGATAAATATCTCCATTTAAACTTGGCAAATTTCAATATACACCTGTATAGCAAGCGTTTAAAGTTAAATGCAATATGGAATTTTAAATATATCATGTGCATGAACGTTCGGCCCCTTCTAAGCTCAAAAAGAAGGCTGGGTAAATTTCAAAACAATATTCGTGCGATCGACTGACACATATAACGTGAAAACGATAGAAATATTTCAGCTGCAAATGGTATCCTTATTTCGCTGCGTTGCAATGAGTCTGCAATATTTTTAAATTGTTTTCCACGTTTCTGTGCATTCAAAGTGAGTGACGTCCACGATTTGCATTATGCTGCGCACATCAAATATCCTATAATATACAGTATATATATATGTTCATGTATGTGTTAGCTTATACATGAACATTGTTTGGCAATTTGATGTTATGGCGTGTAAAATGCAAACTTTCATGGCATATTTACCTAAACATAAATTGAATTTTCATTGCTATCAAAGCGAACTCTTTTTAGTGCTTTTTTTGCTTATATACACTGAAAAATCATGCGAATTTGAACACCTTTTTCAACTTTAGCCATATTTCATAGGCTTGCATGACCTGAGGCCAAGATTTATCCTTTGGAAACAAAGTTGCATTTTTAACGTTGTCTGCAGCATAGAAAAAAATGTTGATCTTGATTTACAAGCGTATTAAAAAAAAGCCTTATAATAGCCATTAATAGCAGCATATCACACGCTATTTATTAGAAATATTTATCAGCAAAAAATTTTGAATAAACATTCGCGATTTTTTTTTAAATTTTCGTTCTTAATAGTCGCTTTAAAAATTAATTATTGTATTTCTACTTTGCTGCCCAAAAAGGCGCTCATTTACGACTATGTAATATGATTCTAAGCTCCATACGTTGAATATGCACAGTATACATTTAGCTAGAAAAGTATGAATTCACAATTATTTAGAACCTCTGCTCCTAGCGTCTCATAATGTTTTTCTATTCAAATTTGTTGTGGGATTTTCCTTTGGCATGATAAATTCAACATGTTCTTATTATGAAAGTAATCCTCAATATACAGGGTGTTTCAAAAAGTACTTTACAACTTTGTAAAATCATATTAATTTATTCAGAGAGCCTACAGAGGTGATTGTAGTGTCAATTTGTAGGGAAACACATCACGTTTTTTTACCTTAAACTAAAGATGCTCTATTTGGCTTCCGTTGGTGATCCTGCACACATCTCATCGGTAGTCAATTTCCTCCCAAACATTCGCCAAACAGTCGTATGTGGGACTTGCAGCTCGTGAGATGCACGCCGGGTCGATTTCATAGGGCAGTTGACAAAACTTTGTTTCACTTGCTCAACGACTTCGTCAGATGTGCTTGGACGACCTGGTGATTTCTTGTGTCTTACCGAACACCCTGTTTCTACAAAACATGTATGCCACTCATAAATTGTAGGCCTACTAGGAGGATATTTAGCGTACTTGGTAGGAAATTACGCTGAACTGTTGTCGCCGACTTTGATTCTTCGAACCAAAACACACAGCAAGCACACTCGGGTCCAGTTAAGGCAGCCATCTTTGACGCAACTGCGGCTAGCGCTCGTGACGGTGCGATTCAGCACTAGCAAACTACGCGAGTCAAAAGTTGATGTGCTTCACTACAAATTGACACTACAATCATCTCTGTAGGTTCTTTGAATAAATTAATGATTTTTCAAAGTTGTAAAGTACTTTTTGAAACACCCTGTATATGTCATCAGAATAGTCTGACGTTTAAAATCAAATTTACTTCTGAACACATTCACTATATCTAAAAAACTTACAGCGAGAATATTTTTCAAAAGTAACTTTTATATCATATCACTCATTATATACTAGGGATAAATTTGTACATTTTATTGGTCTAGAATAAAAAGTATACCATACTAGAACAATGTATGCCATGATCAGTTAAAGAAATACGTGAATAAAAACGCACATGCACACTGTATTTTTATATATTACTTAATAGACGTGGACCCGTTTTATTTGTTGGAAAGCATATTGTGAAGGTTCCTGAAGCCAACAACTTCGAATATTTTGAATAATTTTTGCCACATGGTAGTTTTTTTCTGCCTTTATATCAATAACTATTTGAACGTTGAAAGTTCCAATATAGGAAGGCGATAATTGAACTTTGTCCATTCTTTTCCATTCAGACTATCAACCATCGTACGCACAGTATCTATTTTTCGGGAAATTTCTAAAACATTTTTTTCCATATACGCTCTCGTACCCCAACTGTGTAGCCTAAATGTCTCGCTCACCAACCATCTGCATTGTGGTCGATATTTTCTACCGTGGGAGTGTGCATGCATGCATGCCTCATACAGAACTGTTGGTATGCATTTAATGTCAATTTATCTGGATTAAATACGTGCTTTCTGTCTTTTTTGACGAAAACCTCAAATGGCAGACACGCTGTTGTGTGGCCTACTTTTGAAATTAAATTGAGAAAGTGTATTGACAAATACAATGGGTATTAAAGAATGTTAATTATGCCTAACAATGCCCATATACCTCGAACCCATTAAAAAGGGTAAGTTATACAACGTTTTATAAGAAAAAGTTTTCAATATGTCATTTCGACTGCACGTTATATTTTAGAAAGAGTTTTGAACAGAAAAGTTTCTCCATTCATTACAGCGTTATACAGCTTTTTGAACGATTGTGTTAGGACTTTTTCCAAGGCTGACGTTCCAAGCCGCGGGTTATGTAGGTCCACTCCGCGAATTTATGATACATGTTTACTTGTGACTCTTTATTTTATTACTTCACATTAAGCAGAGACTACACAGTGACTACTGATATATCTGGTTCGCCTTAATTGTTTATCAACAATACATTTTGTCGAATCTTTTGTGCGTGACCTTGAAATCGATAGCTTGATCTTGCTCGTCAAATTAACAAAATAAAACTTAATTACGTATATCTAAAATCCACGCAATTAATGTTATTTAGGTTTATTGAATTGGACATGTTAGCGCAATTGTTATGAATAATATGCTTTTTTTTATTATCAAGAAACAGTTTTAATGAGATTTTCATATTTTGAACAGATGTGAGTTTTTATTACGTTTTCACTACTGTAAATTTCTTCATACATTCACTACGCATTGCTGTTGCCATTTATAAAGTTGTTATTCATTATTTGTAGTTTTTATTTAGTGGAATGTGTTATGAAATTGTACTGGCTTTAGAGAGGATGGATGCAATATTTAACTTTTAACTAAAGTTGTAAACAACACTATGGCAAATAGAAACAAAAAATGGAAGTGAGTTTTTCACTTCAATTTTAAAATCAACTAATAAGTATGAAAAATGGTATTTTTCCGCACCTTTGGAAACTTCGGTTTACAATGACAAAAAATTAAAATTACTGTATATTCAATTCAATAAAACGTTAAACATGAAAACTTCATAAAGTTCAAATTTGCAATGAATTTATTAATATAATTATACTTATTGACAATTTCTCGTTGAAGCCTCTATTTTCCCATATATACTTATCCTTCATTCGGATGGGATGATTTCAAGGCGGCAAGATAATTTTTTTGGTGCCAGAGAATGTGGTTTCAGAAAATATCGTTGTTTCCTAACAACGCTCGATTGTGAGGCACGGCATATATCGGGTTGTTAACAACGCACAAAAGCGAGTTTCGCAATTTCAAAAAAAAATGCGAGCGAGCATTTTACAACATATATTTTAACTGTTTGAAGTTGTCTTTGTATGGCGACTTATTTTGCACTGGACCTACAATCTAATTGCAATTTATTATAAATCATTTTGAAGAAAGAACAACAACAAGACACTCGCTCGCTTCTAATTCTTTTCACTTCTCTTATCTTAATGTGCCTGCATTCTTGTCTTTGAAAGGAAAAAAAAACTGCCAAACGTGTTACAGTGGAAAACGTCTATACAGCCTCCACAAGACTTAATTTGGTTTATAATATATTCAGTTGATGATATAAGAAGAAAAAACAAGGCACAACATTTACTTTTCCGTGCATTGCTTATTCATTACCAGTTTCATCTAACTTTGATCGAGTTCCTTTCTCTCTTTCTCTTCTGGCCATGATACCATCATCCATTATTTTTGCAATCATTTGCATGCTAACTAAGTATCAGACCCAAAAATACCTTGAAAATGGCACTGCATGGTTCGTGCTGAAAGGTGTTAGACCTGCTTGAAATATCTAGAATATGCATTAATGTGGCTGCACATAGACATTGAGTGCACCAGATACGTTGCGCTCTGTTAACAGCTTTAAAATAAAAGCGAAAAACGAATACTTTCATTTATGGCACACAATTAGAAAACCAATATGTCTGCATGCCAACTCTGACTTCTTCCTTGCTTTGAATAATGAATGAGGAGGAGCATAAAACATGCACTAGTTTGAATACTAATTACCATATTTTACCGTGTGTTTAAAAGGCTTGCCAGTATCCTTCTCTGAACTTTATGACATCATGTTGTTGCTATTATATTGTGAGAGGAGTAAAGAGGTATATTTGAACGCGAAGACTTTGGAAAGTGAAACTGTACAAATCATTAAACCAGAAATAGCTGACATTTGTTAGAGTTAACCCAGCAAATGTAACTTCGTGATTTCCGATATGAAAATCACATTTAGAACGAATGTCCAGACTGGCAGGCATGTTATAATATGATGTATAAATACTTAGGTGATTTCAATTAATAATGGCTTTCAGACCGATGTTATTTGCAATAATAAAATTTATCATAGTCCATACTTGCCTGCGAAACACCGTTTTTTGCCGACGAGGAAATATTCTAGCAGTTTCTTAAACTTTGTTGACTTCCCCTCTCGACGAAATTGTTTTCCACAATGTGCTTGGCACAATGAGTATTCCCAGCACGAAGGCTGAAAACAATGCTCTTATAAGAGATAAAAATTCCAAATCATGTAAAACGGTGACCTTATACAGCCGCAAGTATATAGTGAACAAGTCATGGAAAAAAATCATTTTAAAATGAAGGAAATTGAAAGCAGCTAGAGATATATACTTACTCGTAAAATATACGACCTTGCAATGATATTTGAACAAATACAATGAATGCAAGAAGCGGGCTAAGTCGGTACACGTGCACCGCTGGACTCCCATAATTAACCTAACGAGGGTAGATTCTTCTATGATTTGATTCCAAGCAAATTAAAAGCTGTCTGTTCGGTTTTTTAAACTAGCTTAAATATGTTCCTGATTGTTTAGAGCGAGAAGGACAGCTCATAAGCGAGCATTTCATGTTGTAATTATCAAAACATTTCTTTTCTTCTTTTCTCTGGATGGAAATGTTCGCATTTGTTCTTATCATGAGACATTAGCAGTTAGTTTTTTTTGCATAAATTTAGCAGAATGCTGCTATCTGTTATTGTTGTAAATGGTACTGATGCAATACGACATTCGGATTATCAGCAGCCAAATTTGAAGCCAATGAGAATGTTGCGTTTAGTCCATTGGCATTAAACACACGGGAAATACAAACTCAAAACGATGTTAGGCCAAGGAACTAACTTGTCTCCATATTTTCTGTATTGTTCAACTTAATTCACCAATATATTTTATATATCCTTGATGCCATATTTCCCGCGATAAACCTGTATTTGCCCGAATTTATGAGATACGTTTCTCATTTGAACTATTTCCGCCGTACTTAGAGCGCTTATCTTTGTCAAACATCGCTTTTATGTTTGTCGGAATTTGAATCAACAAGAGATGGCCTGAGCTTCCATCATTTCGATAAAAAAATTGGAAATAAACTTAAAATGATTCATATTCGGCAAAGAGGCTATCAAAGCAACGTGTTTTGCCGACCGACTTTCCGCTTATCTTTTTGACCAATACATTTTTACCACAAGGGTGCTGTTATTATACCTTAAATTAACATACATTCAACGTATCATTAATGGCTCTCACTTTGAGCTGTAGGCGATTTGCGTTACAGACGAACATACCGTTTCTTGTACAGTGCATGCTACATGCTGCAGTAGCTATTATTAAAGAAAGACGTTAGCTATTGGCACATTTTAAAATATTTACAATATTAATTTGACCTATGCGAAACGTAAAATATTAATTGTGGTATTGGTGGTTAACCAGCTAACGTCCAATGAATTCTGTTTTTCATTCGTTAAGATTTTGCCAATTTTCCTTATGTAGTTAGCCTACTAGTTAAGTTTGTAATATTTAAGAAGAATATCTTATAATTAATTTCAAATTTATTTTCGTTACTAATATTCACAATGGGATTCTGAAATAGAATTAAATTTAATCGATCTACTATTTTGAAAAAAGTTGAAAAAAAAAATAATTACATTACGACTGCTTTGTGTTATTTTTCGTAGTTAATACCATAGTTATTTTTGCTTCTTTATAATAATTGCTCTTACAAACATTGTTGTTGTTGTTGGCCTGTCAAAGCTTTACCACTGAAGATGTTTTTCTACAAAAAATGTCGTACCACGAAATATTGCACAATGCAGGTAATTTGCTAGACTTATGCGTCAATTTAAATAATTCCTTTGAATATAAGATGATCCAGTACACCAATTTCATTTCCGTTGTTTCCTAACAATTGCGAAATAGCTTCCTACATAGTAGGTTTACCTACATGTACACGTCACTTTGTTCACTTTTCAGGTAGAGCAACTCTATACCAGCACATTGTAATTTGCATAAAATGGCTATTGCAAAGTTATGGCCATCAATGTAGCTCGCGGTATGAACGTTTCAATGTGTGCAAATTGCTGTATATCAAATATCCCGCATGCGAAGCTGCTCTGATTTTAGCGTTTTGGACAAGAGAAGCACCTGCAATGCGAGCGTGGACCAAAATGAGACTCCTAACCATGTCTCATTCGCCTGCATGCGCATTACTCATTAAAAACTGATAAATGCAATAATGTGGTCAAAACGAGAATCTTCGCCATAGAAGCCCGCGTGATTGTGCGTGATTTGTCCGCAAGTAGATAGCGCAGGCACGTTTGCATGTCACGGAGAACTAACAGAATGTAACACGAAGAGATATTGTGTAAATACAATTGGATTTCGCCGTCTGCGTTGGCGCATGGGATGATGGGGTGGTGATGGGCGAAGGCAGGCCAGGCGCGTTCCGTGGGGTAAATGGCTCTGCATGCGTCTGCTCGCATGCTGGTGAGCATGAACTTTGAGGTGGCCTAAATTTAGTCTCAACTTTATGCTCCTTTAAGCTCTACTTACCGACCACTGACCACTCGCCAGATCTACTTATTTTTTTGTTAATTTATTGAGGAATTAACTCCGGTAAATGATGCTCTGAAAAAACTGGTTCGCTGGCAACTGCAGCGATCCTTCGTTGGATGGCGAAAGCTGATCGATAACTAAATGCGAATCATTTAACATAATTTAAGCCGAACGTATCGCTGTGGTCCACATTTCCGAACTTTTTTCTGGTTCCACGTGGATAAATCCGACCATCCAATGGCGTCTAAATTCAAGGGAATTCCCGTAGATAATGCGATTTTATTTAATGGGGAAAACCTCTATTGCGAACTATGTTGGTTTTCAACCCCAATGTGTAATTGAAAAGGACCGAATGGCAAGACGATACAGTATTGCAATACCAATGATATTGGTGTCTCAGATTCGACTTGCATTATTGGTACGTGGATCCTCCTCACCCTGCCATTTATTGTGAATTTACTTTAGCTTCATGAAAACATGCGTGATTGTATTTTCTATGCTGGCTGTATTGAGATACGATACAAAGATTTTTTGAAGGATGTAAAGTAGAATATCATTTTTGTGCATGCATTGTGGTTTCTGATCATGTGAAAAATTGAATTCTGGAGATACATGTAGTGGTTGAGGATTAACATCTAAAAATCTGAACTTGAAAATGGAAATTTTCTGATCGAAATTATTTATGTAAACAAAAATACATGTATTACCTAGTGCTTTGCATACTCATTTTGTGTAACAGTCAGATAATAAATTACTTCTCATGCTGCATTATTATTATTTGCCGAAAGATGCTTGATGAACTTTTCATTAGCTAATCATATTGAGATAAGTGCCGAATGTTACATGAACCATGAAGGCTCTTAATATATCATATTCATTAGTAATATCAGTCTGGCATTTTCAGACTAGTGACAAATCACGATCTTTGTGACCATTTGCCAACATAACTGTAATTATTTTGTAACCTATTTTTTGTAAGTTATTTATCATATGAATGTACTGAATATTTTTTGTTATCATTGTAGTAAAGTAATTTTATTAGTAATTTTGAGATGTCTTTGTCAAATTAACACAGTAGTTTAATTAAAAAAGATTGTTAAGAATAGTATCTGGGTGTAAATGGACAGATCTGTAGCTGTATATTAATTGCGCTAATACATTGACATGATGAGTCTATATGACATTTCCCCTAAAATGACGTTACTGAAAATATAAAATGGTGTATCACTTGTACTATTATATCATTCCAAAGATAACGTCCTTTTCTATAACATTTGTTGAACTCAAGGGTTTAAAATTATATTTCTTGCAACGAAAGTGCGTGTTTAAATCAAATTTCTATCTCGGTTATCGATTAAAGTATACATGCAAATATACTACCTATGTATACAGCATGCAGGTTTGTAAATATTTGAATGAAAACAACAGAACAAAATTTTTCATCCAAATTTTCCATGAAGGTGGTATAACAACATACTGTAAAATGTACATGCATATTTGCTTTTTTGTTTGCACACCATTGAAAGAATTGGGCCGTTCTATATGCATAAAATTCCCCTTCAAATTAAAATTTAATATCAAATGAGTATGCGTTTTGTTATTTACAATGACTATTTTATTCTAAATAATCAACATGTTGCACACAAATAGAAATGGCACCATTTGAGCATGAAACTATTTACTTTAATCAGATAAATTTGCATGGGGGTGTGGATCTAACAGCATTACCACATTTATGCTAATTAACTTAAGCGAATTGAGTTGAATCAAATTACAATTATACCCCACATCAACAAAATCATTTCACGTGTTAAAATTGCAAGATGTTACTGGAACATTATCAAGAACTAGCAATGATAGAGGGTCATGCACGTTAACATATGGTAAGGCCCTGCCAATCCCAAATAGTATTCCTATAAACAACATGAATAAAATAATTCTGCCCATATTATCTCCGTTCATCTGTAAAGGTAATTACAGACATAAAATAGTGGCCCTTACATATTTATACGTGTTCTATTGCTTATAGTGTTTGCATTGTGACCTTATGCATATAGTCATAGACGGCTTTTTTCGCGGCTTTACTGTCTGCGTCGGTGTCAAAAATCGATATTTCGGTGCACGCATGCGTGTGGTCAGGCTATGATTGAATAAATCGATGGAATATGGCATAAATCATCCCGTATACATGCAGTTTCCCCAGGTGAGAGAGCAAAATATTACTCTTTCGCTGAATAAGCCTACCTACGTATACCAGGAATTTTGCTTTTCATTGGATGTGCGAGCGGAATAATGGGGACTATAGGAGCACTTTCATCACCCATGATGAAATAAATTATGGACCAGATACGGTCGTGCAGTAAATCCTCTAGGCCTTATTCGTGGATACAGTCTCTTGAGGGATTAAGCATTACCGCGTCGACGTTTCCGGTCTGCGCACATCCGCGTTGCATGGATTTTCGTTTAACATGCTCCGTTTTATATCCTTTAGCATTGTAATAGTTTGTTGCTGCATTCATCTATCCTTGGCCTGTCACCGTTTTCCAAAATTGTTTCCTGTGCATTTACAGAACTGCCATTATTCCAGACTGTAGCCTGAAGAAAAATCTCCTCGATTTTATATGGAAAAAAGATTGCCTGAATCGTGAGCAGCTACAGTTCTGACAAGAGATTTCCATGTAAAACTGACTAGTTGACTTGTGAAGGCAGAAAAAATGTTTTTGTGAAGTAACACTGTCACTGAACATGTATGCCAAATGTTTGGAGGCATCAAAATATTGTGAATGTGCAGTAATGTACTTTAATTGAATAATTTTGATGAAGTTTAACAAACCCAGAGTTTATCAGAACTCTTGTTCGATCTTATCGCAATACGATGAATAAGATTCATCGAGCTGATTAAAAAAAACGACGCCGTAAATCCGATATGACGTCATTAACACAGCTTTGCCTGCCCACGAGCTTGACATGAGCTCGTAAAAACGAAAGCTTAGTGGGCAAAGTTGATGGCCGGTCACTCTGATGGTCGCCCTGTTTCTGGCGTCATATATAACAAGCTTTTCTCGATAATAAAACCATGTACAATGTACATGCATGTTACAAATACACGCGCATACTAATATGCTGATTACAACTATTAGCATAAAAGAAAACGCGTTCATAAATTTCATTTTCACCATTAATTTATGTGAATATGGCGCTGTCTGCATGATGATGCTAGCATAATAAACATTTGATGCTCGCTTTTTATGCATACACACAAGCGCTGAATTAGAAAAAGAGATCGATAAAATATATGTCCCACATACAGACCCTATGTGCATGAGTTGAAACGCCAGTATGCATATAGAACATGCTGTGTCGCTGTACTCACATTTCCATTACCAAGGTGCTGTGCATACTAGTACAATATCGAGAACGGATGATACAGGGTGGTGCAAAACAGGATATAGATAAATATTTGGCACATGTATTTACGTTATTGACGTAAGATTTTATACGAAAATGTTCTTTTGGGTAGAGCACAATGCAATTAATATATTAATCCGTTTTAATGTGTGGAAGAGTTTGGCGAGATTGATTAGGAAACTGAATGTGTACTGACTTAACCTCATTTGAGCAATTTGAATACAACATTACTAAATGCATCTAAAGACGGCTTTTATTTTAAATGACAATGCTACTGACCATCGTCAAATCTAAAAATCCGTTACTAAGCAAAGATTAGTTTGCGAGAGAACTTCAACATTGCACATTTTTTTGTAGTTTTTTCTTCTTCTTTTGTTTACGAAACTACAATTTTAAGCTCACTATGTATTCAATTGCAGACATGTGACGTTTACAGTTTGCGTAATAACCATTAATAAACATGCAAACTTACTGCTCGCACGCAATGATTGATTGAACTTGTTATACATTTCTGGCGGTTGTCTTAGCTATAACGCGATTTGCCTCGTGATATAGCCCAATTAAATTGGTTAAACGGAGGTATTAAGAATTAATAGGCTAAATACTAATGTGTATATAAGGCCGATCCGAATGTGGCTGCGTAAACCTACTCCAGTTCTTGGCCGAGACAAATTAAAGCGCGGTTTTTATATTTTTATTATAGGACATAAAGAGAAGAAATTCTCCCCTCAAAGACGTACATAAAAGTTTTATTTTACGAAGCCGCTCTCAGATAAGACAAACATTAATTGAATTTTCCCCATTAAATCCGCTTGTATAATATAGGGCTATGCTACTACGTATTCTATTGAGTGGATCAAAAATATATACTTAAAAAGAAAACGGCCCGTTGTTAAAAAAAAGGTGCAATTGATGACTTTTTATGATGGTCATCCGCAAAGCTGTGAAATGACGCCCCTAAGGCCCATGCATGAATGCGCAAAGAGCAAACTCAATGGACATAAGCAGTGAACAATAAACAATTAAAACGCTGGTCAAGAAAGAAATGCATGTACAGGGTGCTCCATTGTCAATAACGGACTTATCAACTATGGAGCACCGTGTATATACATTTCTTCATTCGTTCTTTTGAACGAAGGAAGAACTGCAAATACGCTTACATGTACTTATTGCGATAATTTCTGCAGTAGAATGATGTACATGTACATGTATAGGCTATACTGTATGAGGAGTGCTCATAATACAGGTAGTTACAACAATTATAGATGGAAAGACAGCGTTGATTTTTGTTATTTTAATAATAGCACGTAATGTTTCTAGCGAAAATAATTGGCGAACTAAACCGCTAAAAACGATACAATTTTGTTGGTTAAAAGTACTCCAGCATTTAATGTAGTCAGTTTTTTCCCAAAAACGCAGTTAAAATGGTATATTTGATAATAGTATTGTTTATTGCTATGTGAGGCAAAATTTATGAACCAAAACAAAACTGGATATCGATTAACGAAGCGTGAGAAATAATCGCCGCTCGGACAGCCAAAACCATTCTCAGAAAGTTGAAACGTTGTAAATTACAGATGTAGGTTAATTATCATCTTTTTTATTTAAGTGGTAAACGGAATCTGCAATTCAGATTTTTCATATACAGTATTAATGTACTGAATGTGACATATTGAAGATTTGCTGCGGCATATACTATCACATGTCTATCACTTTATTCGCGATACCAGGCACGTGTTTCTTTTATTCACACTCGGAATGTTATATAAATTCAAACATACTGCTTATGCACCATTAATGAGTTCAATTCCACGGAGTTGCATCACAATAAATTGGTCAAATTTGATGTCCAATACTGGCACAGGTTTGGCAGAGTTTTATATAGGAGTTTTACCTTATTTAGAAGAACACTACGAAATATGACATGGGGTTGAGTCATATTAATGCACCATCAGTCGTATTTTAATAAAAAGTCACGTTAAATGACGTATTGCATTTGATGGGTCAGGTTCCACCATAATACGAAAGTGCGTGCATGCTTAATAGGTTCGTTGAAATGACTCGGTTCTCTTAAGTGATTCCCGTCCAATGAAATGCTCGCGCTTTTATATTACATCTTGTAAAAGTAGGTTCTTAATTGTTTAAAAAAAGGTTTCAACGACTATGCACTTTTATTATATAGCCTACCCCATTTTGTTAAATGCTCGTTGCCATGTCTGTTACAGACATTGCTGGCTGAGTGATATTCTCGCATTTAATTAGATAGGTGAAAACAGCGTTTTTAATGGTTCGTTTATTTTTCCTGGTGTCAGTTGGTTAAAGATTTGTTTTTCTTTCCTGAAAGTCGCACAATGACATATAATTCCATTATATTTTATTACTGTTTCAGAATACGAATATTATGAAGATGTATGAAACCATCCCTTCTGGAAACATGATTACTGTATGACTCGCTATTGCATGCAAAAGAAAAGTGCATTCGTGGCGTCATACTCAGTTTGACTAATCTCTGGCGACTGATACACGATTGGCGGAAGTTTGCTTTGCTACGCAAGTTGTTCATATTAAATGTCTGCACACAAATTTATTGCCCTTTTGAGTATTGTTCCTCAAATTTGGCAAAAAAATAGGTTGATTCGCAAAAAACTAAGGAAAAAAATCAGCCATTGACTAATTAATGTTGGAAATGCCAATTGTTTTTCTACTTCACGTAATTAAATGCCTTAGTCGCTTTCCAAAAATGGATTTAAACTGCTTTGCTGCTAACGTGATCATTACACGCCATACCAACGCTGGATATTTTACAATAAATGAATATTAAACGATGAATGTATAGGGTGATCCAAACGTCCAACCAGTTTTCCAAACATTCGAAATTGCAGACTTTTGGACATTTGCAACACCCTGCATATTCTTCTTTTCCTATTTCAGAAGGCTCTGGGAAAAAAGTATTTTTTCACTCCGGCAGTATGCTGTATGAGTATGATGTCTTTTCAGCCCAGCTTCAATTGAAACTAAGGTACTTTGTGGTTTTTTCACTTTTCTTGAACAGTTTTTCTTTCGAGTCAAGACACTACTAAATGGTCCAATGTTGTTGTTTGTGGCACTTAAATGTGGTTTCTATTCCGTGTCGGCGAATCCTTTGTAGATGCATCATATATAGTTTGTTGTGGGGCAGCGTGAAACCATTTTTTTTGCTAGCTCAAGAAAATGGGCTTTTTCTGAAGAACGTTATTACACTGAACGAAACTGTGTGAGAGGCAGTTTCGCATTCAAGTTAAGGTGTAATGTCTGGCGTGCTTCGAAGTTCTCGTATTTTTTTCTTCAACTAAAGTCTGTTTTTTATTTGCGTGCTGCGCATGGAGGGTGCACGCCGTTCTTGTAAACATCCTGACATTAAATATACTGAAAGGGATATATTAATTTAAATTTAAATTATACATTATTTTAGTTCTGAGAATGGAGGCCGGTGGATGCTCGGCCACGAGTAAGTTCTTAATTCAATTTGGACACTTTTGCCTTCTGCATCTCCGCTTCGGCAATTATGCTCAAGCCTGGTCCCCGTGCATGCGATGCAGGCAGACATTTACAATTTCAATCTCGCTTTTTTTATGTTGGATGTATTTCTTCTTGGTAGAGCAGTGCTGTACCGGTGCGTGTTTTCGTGGATAAAAATCCAATTAGATGTTCAGTTTTCTAAGCGCACGAACTCGCGCAGGTCGGCCGAGAGGTCAGAAGGCATTTATGGTAGCAACATAGTTGCATGCGCTTGGTCAATGGGGTTCACCACCAATTAAACAGCGTTTTTGGCGGTAAGGAAAATGAAACTGATATTCACGAAGTTTTGGAGACGTTTTTTTCGCTCTGTGCCATGGCGGTATTTTTGAGCGAGGCCTGGGCAAGCTCGTGGCAAGGCTTCAACAACTGTTACATTCGTTATTTATAGGGATTGTAATATCACACATTGTCTTTTCATTTTCTCAGAAGTACTGCATTCTAGGCCGTCCACAAAGGTCGTCCGCCAAGAAATGGTATTTTTGTTCCCCATTAAAATCCCCCTCCCTTCTTCAATATCGTCCGAATAAGACGATCCCCCTCTGTTCCATCTCGTCCCATGTACATGTAGCACAAAATATTCCAGGTAAAGTTGTTTAATTTATTTGGACAAAACTGGACAAAAACTGATGTCACAATGCACATCACTACCTAACATGTACACTGTACATGTACATGCTTCCTATTTGCACGTAAGATTAAGCAAAAAAAATGCCCAACATGCAAATAATTACTCATATTTTCGCTCACATTTATAAATGCTAATTTTTAACGTGTAGAATTGATCGTCCGCTAAGGTCTGCTTTATTTTTATAATTTAAAAATGTCCCGTTTATTTATACAAATTAATTTGAAAAAAATACTGTTAGGCGACTTCATGAAAGTTTGTTTTGAATTGATTTAGTATTTATTTTTAAATTATGAAACAAAACGTAGTTCCTACTGACCGACCAATTCTACGCGGGGGAAAAAATGAATTTAGGATTTTTAGCAGGTATTTAAAGCAAAATGTGGGAGCCATTTCTCGACGCTATATGTAGGTCTTCATTCATTTCGAACATTCCTCATGAAGAATAGCTCGAGCATGGTTCACAAGTCTCAACTCAAGAGTTTATTCACAAAATCTTCCTAAAAAGCATGGGAATCTGAATGTTTCACAGCACATTCAACAACACTGAATGTTGATTCCTGCAGTTTTACAGCCAATTAAGCACTACAAAATTACAATAAAACACCATGACATTGCCTAATTGAGCGTATTTATCCATAAAACATTGCGTAGTAATTCCACCGTAAAATACGTTTTTATACGAGAAAAACTTCGCAGGAATCCTGCCGGGTACATTGATGTGGCAAACCGAGCATTTGTTTGTTTATGCTTCTTTGCTTCATGGAACTTAATAGTAAAAGATTCTCATTCAGTGACTTTAATGAATCGCTGTTAAAGTAGTTTGCTGAAAGATCAAAATTAGCCTGAGTGGTTCAGTCTTAATGTACACAATGAGGTTATTTTTTGTTATTTAATGTCTAGGCCTGTAGGCGAACAGGTACGTTATTAATAGGTCTATTGCTTTTAATATACATCATAAAAGCAACTGATGAAACTGTTCTCGAGATCAAAAAAATGGCCAACTTTGATTTGCAGGCCAATTTTCTTAAGCTATTATTCTGTGTGCGTTTGCGGGTTTTCTAAAGTATCAATTATACTTTTTACTTTGATACATGTTATTGAAAGATAAATTTGCATTTTTTTATCTCTTTAAAAAAAATGTTGAAATCATGCACATTGTTGCGTGAAATGCATGTAGGCCTTCAGTGCACATATATATGCATGTGATATTTCTGACATATAGGCGTATGATTTTTGAATACCTAGTGTTTGTGTTGAGTTACAGGTGTGAGTGATTTTGTGAATGGTTTATGAGTTAAGGTTACCACGTCATAAGCCAAGTGCTTTTTCCTTCAGAAATAACACTAAGATTTTTTATGCAAATCATAAAATTTACATCCAAAGAAATTTTATTATTTAAAATTGTGTACTATAATTGTAATAGTATACAATAACTATAATAACTTTTTGTTTTGAGGTCGAACTCCTATTGTTATCATTTATACAAACTTTACTAAATTGAATTTTGATATACATGTATCTTTCCAGCTACATCTTATTTCTGTAGTTTAAAGATGGGATTTAGAAAAATAGAAATGTCAACCCATAAACCACACGTTGACCGAGTATTATCAAGTATGACTAACTATATGTAAGAGTGCTGACATAAATTCCATTTGTCATATGCTATTGAGATGCCAGTCGGCTGTAATAAGGGAACGTTCAACTAGAACAAATGCAATTCATCGCCGCTAGTCAATTGAACGGCAATTTTATGATCAGATCTGCTCTGCAGTTGGATGCTATAGTGAAATGAAGGCAGCTTTGTATAATGTGGCCATCTGCTATAATTGCTAATTGCCATGTATATGCTCAAATAGCCCCGGAGCGATGAAAACATGGTCGTCCTTTTTCCAGTGACGTTGGCTAGTTGTTGATAACATTTTTTTCTCTTTTGTGCACCATCAATGAAGGTTCCCTACCTCGATTTTAATGGAGAGGAGCGTGCATGCACCTTATAATTGCCATGCCATTGATCCCGATGAGAGAACTGAACATAATAAAACGTACCAGTTAAGTTGTCGTGCTGTCTGTCGTACGAACAACGGGGACCGTAAGTCGAACGTTTACCGAATTTGCCAATTTGAAAGCAGATATTAATAATAGGCTCGCGACGCATCATCCCTATTAGCTAAGTAACAACAAGGAATTGCAATTTGTAAAATTAAATAGGGGTAGGTTGTTCGTGGATGGCGTTTTCTATCCGGTTAATTAGTCAATTGCTGGGCTGATATATGCACCTTGAGAGATTGGCCGCGACCTTAGTCCGTACCTAGTTCTTTCCACTGTACTCCCAATTGGGAAAAAAATAGGAAAAATTAGCTTGATATCCATTTGCCAAAATGCAATGTATAGCCTACGTTGTTCATTATTGCATGTAATTCGCATTCCATTGTATGTAACGAGCAATATCGACTAAGTTTTCCTCTATTTCCGAGCTTATTGTCCAGATTATTAAAATAATTCCTTTGATGACAATTGAATTCATACTATTAATAGAGGGGAACAAAATAAAATATATATGTTATTGTATACTATTCTGTAAGTATCATGAAAACTTTATCACCCAAACGTATCACTGATCTGTAATTACAGTTAGCATCGTTATCTAAGAGAGACTAGTCCCATTTCTAAAGTTGAGGTTTTACTTCTGATTTATTCATGTTTGTAGTAATACCATTTAACACCTGGACATTTTTTTCACATGCATGGATTAATTGGATTAAATATTGCCTAAACCTTTATTAATTGCACATATTGCGCTTGTTTTGTATGATAATGTATTTGCTTTTAACTGTCCTATTTTCAAATGGGGAGATCAACGCGCTTTTTATGATATGTTGTGCATTTTTAACTTACCTAATGATACAAAAACTGTAACAATACTTTGGCATATTGCCATTGGGAATGGGGTTTATGATTTTTTGGCTTCTTCTGGTCATTTGGCATGGCTTTTGTGTGCATTACGTTCAATAATTGCCCGTTTCACGTTTTTCTTCGAAATTGACAATTCAATTAATTTTCCTTAATTGAACGTTAACTCGAAGGAAATTGGATGCGCGAGTAATTAACTTTATGCATCCACAGTTTACTCCATCCTATATTAAAGGATGCTCAATACACACATAGTGAATAAAAATGCTTCATTCGCATTAAGATGTCTTCAACTTAACGTTTATTTAATGGTATAAAATATATATGTACATTACAGCACATTTTATTAATTCAATTGACGATTAACGACAGCCAGGATCATACACAAACATACACAAATATTTATATAAATATAATATGATACATAACGAGTGCAATTAGAGTAAGAGTTTGGTTTGGAATTTTCTAAAATATAGGATTATAACACTTAAAACATAAATATATACAAATTGAAATATATATTTACAATATATAGTTTACAATTAAAATGATAATGACGCATTCGGCGTAATGCAAATTTTGCCGTATAATATTGCCTTGTTGGGAAATTGAAAAAAAAATCAAAAGAATGGCAAGTTTGAGAAAAGTGAAAACTCCACTTTCTTATCAAAATCATGTTCTATTTCTGTCAAGTTTTTTTGTGGTACGTCGTCTCCTTACCATTAAAAAAACGATATAAACGTTTTTTTGCAAAAACAAACGAAATGATAAGAAAATGTTTAGAATGGTGTAACATGTCATTGTCATATTTTCATGCAAGAACCCCAGTTTCTTTCAAAATTAACATGTTTTAGACATTTTCGTAAGACATTTGATAAAGCATTAAAAACCTGTATGCCTTTTTTCATTTAATGCTTCCAAATGGGAGACAGGTAATCGGCATAATTACAACAAAGGATAAATTCAACTTGATATAACTACTAGATAGAATCAAATATTAAAGTAAGCGCGAATAAATTGCATAACTAATTTCATCAAAAAAAAATTCACCGGTTTTTCTTGTGTTTATTTGGAAATTTGTCTCCGAATTAGAAAAGCAACTGCTTGAAATAGAGATCTTGTTATTTGATGTAAAGTTCGTCAAGAAACTATGCATGCAGTTAAGAATGAGAGGAAAGATGTTTCCATCGTTTTCAAGCAGCTCACCAAACGTCAAGAAAAAATTTCAGTGGCTTGCTACAGTGTATGTAAGAAATGAAGAATTGTCACAGGACTCCCATATAAAATTATATTTTAATTCGTTCCTTAACAAGTTGTTCGTATTGAAATGGAATTTTTCAGAAAAGGGCATTCATCGTTTGTTTGTCCTGCGTTGCAGCCAAACTTATCTTATTACTGCTGTATGCTAAAACCTGTACTTGTGCAAATGAACCGCGCTGAATTCAATGGAAACATTATGGGCCTTCTACTCCCTGACAAATAACTTCGACTCTTTTATCAAGGTGTTATTAATAATGGATTGCTATTTGGACAGTTTGTTCAGTCAAGTGCAAGCGCCATTGATCAGCGGTTGGTCCATAGAAAAAACGAACAATGGCTTTCACATTGAATGCGCAGGGAGAATAGCCCCTTACACCCAGCCTAAAAGTAAACACTTTTTTGAATGTGTAGGCAAGTGCTTTCCTGTTCAACTAGCACGGACGAATCCAGACCCTTTCCTGAGTTAAGAACTAAGAGCATTGCTATTCAAAATGCCTATTTCACTCAAATTGGTTTAAACCGTGTATTTAAATACGAATCTAAACTGTTTGTTTTAAAGTCCATTTCGTCAGAAAACAAACTTAAAACCATTGAATGCAGGGCTAATAAATGGCTTGCACGTATTTCTTGGCTCAAGCATAAGGCTTATCTCTCTTCAGTTGTGTAAAATTGAAAAAAGCACGCTACCCTTAATTATTATTAAAATAAATCCATTGACCCAGCCGGTAAAGCTTCAATCGCACATTGTATGCCACCATTTTTTAATGAAACTATACATTGTAGATATATATAAGGATAAAAAGGCG
>JAQIXS010000142.1:0-63437 GCA_034700785.1 Rossiulus vilnensis | reverse complement strand
ACAATCAATAACTTTATTTCATCAATGCCCAACAGAATGCAAGCTGTTGTAAATGCAAGAGGAGGGAACACAATGTTATAAACATTATGATTTGTGGTACAATGTTTTGAAAAATGTCCTCAAAACACATATGATTTGCAATTAAATGTTTTAGTTTTGTAACTGATGATTTTCAGTCAACTCAACTTAACATTAGACTGTTCAGATATTTATTCGTTCAATCTGTTATGATTCATCTTCACAACTCAATTGGCGATATTCAATATTTAAAACGAAGCGTCCAATAATGGACATAGCGTGACCAATCAAATATAACAATATAGTGCAATATGCAGAAGCGCTTTGGTTCACTATAAATGCGAATTTACCAAGCAGATGCACAAATTTGCATTGCGTCTTACAATTCAAACGACTTAATGTGCAGCAATAAATGACGATGGTTCAAATATTTAAAACACTTCAATAAAAAAAGGTGCACGAGATAAAAACATTCGATTTTGCTATGCAAATCATTGGCACTGGTGTATTAAGCGACAATGGACTAAAATATTGTCCAAAACAATTTGATGACCTAAATTTAGCAATAAGGCTGCTACGCTCAAAAGCTATAACGAAATGTGAAGTTCATCAGACCTTAATTCGGCTGCTGAAATCAATCCAGTTCCATGCTAATTTTTGATGACACATCATCCTGGAGACAGATGCAGCATAACAAATCATTCAGACAACACATTATAAAATGGTCATCAATCAGCAAAGTGACATTTGTCGGAAGCCTGGCCAGAACTTCCGACAACACACCTCGGCCCTTCGTGCAATAGCAGAATGTTTTTGATCTCAGAAAACTCACTTCTTAAATACCGTAAAACGCGACAATCAGCGCCCCCAATGCAGATTGCATCACGTTGGCAAGCAACATTCTTAGCCATGGATTGGAATGCATCACATTCCATCCATGTCAGGCCAACAATGATCCATGCCATTCATTACAAAAAAATGCTTCGCTTAATTCATGTTAAATTGTGGCCCTTGACCCAATTAAATATTCAAGGAATTTTATAGGGCAGGTGCGGGTCACAGTTTTATAAGGCATTGGAGTTGCAGGCTATTCTCCAGAGAAATTTAGCAAAAATCCTTTTCAAACTTGGTGAATTATAAAGAGGGATAAATTGCCGACAAAACACATTTTTCCGATTTTAAATCGTACATTTCGTTGCTGAGAAAAAAACATTTTTTTCTTGATTCAGGATGGTGAGTCGAATTTTTTGCACTCAAGTGTATGTTAAACGTTTTCAATGATTTGTAGATAGCTTGTCCTCGAAGCGTCTTGAAGCATATGCCAAATTGGCACAAACTTTCTTAAAAATACTCATGTTACAGAAGCTGAGCATTTCCTTAAATTCATTCATCTAAATAATATTAAGTTGAAAATATTAAAAATATTATTCAGGGACTTTTAAAATTTGGTAGGCCTAATAATTAGTTTCTTAAGCTGTTTCCCGAAACTTTTACACAGAATTTTGGTACTTTCCTAAGGCTAATTTAAAGAACTGCCGAAGCTTTTAATTAGCCTTCCAAATGTTGCAAGAGTTTTATAGTCGCTTTAAACGTGACGCTAAAGGATATTTAAAATCTCAATCTTTGCATAACCTAATCATGAAAAAATAAACAAGACGCTGTATGGCGCCATCTGGAAGCCCATTTATTCCAAGCTCAGTTTCCAGGAATCTCATTTACGTTAGCAGCAAACCGACCTTTAAAAACAATTATACAAACAAACGGGATGAAAACCAAACGGCGCCGAATGCAAACATTAACTATTATATTTTTTAAACGGTAGCAAAATAAATCTATCTCCGAGTTTAAACCCTTCATCGGCCGCCAATTGACTTAAAACACTTGCATTCGCCAAATGGTGCTAAACAGATGATTTATTATAACTTGCAGCTCAACAATTGTCCTCCATAAACTATGCTGTCTACGAAATGTAGGAAATGGTAGCTCGATTTTTCAAGGACCTAACCAAAAATCACAAACGGAAGTTTCTCTGACTATCTCTGACTTTTCAGATGCACACGAATCCTTCTTCTGCCTGCACTTTTCAAGGACTGGAAACATCTTGCATCACTGGAATTTACTTATCCAGGATATTTAAATTAGGGGTTTATTCACAAACCCACCATGTTTTTAGAAGTAGTGCTGAGGTCATAAGTACGTCACATTTTAATTAAAATTACATGTTGTTATTCTCGCTCGTAGCGAAATAAAACTTAAGGTTTTCATCCCAACACGTGCTAACGTCGTGCTAAACTGTGTTTTGAACGACACCACAACATTTATTCACCCGATAAGCAATATGGCCTACGCATGCCTGGGAATTGACCTTTGATCCTCTGGCAATTAATTAGCAACCAAATACATTCGCAATATGATATGAGAAGAAATGAATTTGGGACGAAGCATCTGCAGCGTCACACGGCCTATCATGTTGTCAAAATAAAATAAATGTGGAAATAATAACCAGTGCAAGTTTGAGTGGATGGAAATCATGTGACGCCATCCGCCATCTTGGAAAATGGAAAAATAACACTTCTCTCAAAGCGAAAAGTGTAACCTTTAACAATAACTACAAATACGGCTGACCCAAATGAACGCCCACAATGCAAATAACGTGCAAATATACAATGCAAAAGCCTATTATAATTAATAAACTTATTTTTCCTAGTGTAAAACTGATTGTCCACTAGGATCTTGTTTATCTTTTATAATTCGAAATGTCATAAACTTTTTAAAAAAAACACTGACTTCCGAAAACTAGGTTTTCCTCCTAATGAAACCTTCAACGCTTGCGGAAATAACCATAACCAAGGTTCCCAACGAAATAAAATTCTGTACTTCCCAAACTTTTCCAAGCATTTGCAAAAATTCCCCTAATTTTATTTACTTGCTGAGCATCATTTATGGACGGCCCTTAACTGACAAAGGTTCCCAACTGACGGAAGAGGAAACCAAACTGGTATCAGTGGAGCAACGAAGCATTTTATTATCTGAATTTGTCGAAAATTTGTCGATCAACAAGGGTTGTGAAATCAAGTGGAACATATATATGCGTATTAATCTCTGTAACAGTCGCCATCTTGCATTTGGGGGGAAAGGGGTGTTTCATCAGCCCCCTGTAAACGATGTTCAAGGACCTGACAAGAAAATTGCATTTATGAACGAACACTTCACCACAAACCGATATGTTGACTTCGAAAACCAATTGCCATTGGGCACGCCAGGACATGGAACTAGGGTTCTTGACTTAGAATGACGTCAGGAGCATACCATAGCAGCTATTCTGGAACCCTCAATAAATCACATTAGATTTCAGCCTTTTTCATTCATTTTTTTCACGTTTGTGCTTCTTCCCTTGCACTTGCCCCTTTAGTTACGTAAGAACACCAGACGCTCGAGGCCAGTGGTCAGAGCTCTTGACCGCAGGTGTGTCTGGGGTCGGCAGCACTTTCGCTTTACCTCAAAGCCGAATTCAAAGGACCGAGGGTCATCAGGGTTTTTTGCGCAAAGGCTGATAACCCTATCTAGGGCGCCCATTGCACCCTAACAATGGGTGCAAAAAACCCAAGGTGGGGCTGACCGCTTCGATAAGTCATCCCCAAAAATACGTCTTAAAATGGAAATGACAAACGCTTCCTCTTCAAGGTTAAAACAGGGTGCATGCAGGATTTTGGTAATGAAAAACCGAGGACTTTTTTTTTTTTTTAAATTAATAACTAATGATTATTTTAATCAATTTAAAATCCAAAGTTAACAATACGAAACCCTTGTTTTCGTTTTTAACATGGTTTCAAACATCTATTAGCATTAATACATGGATTTAATAACACATTTTACATTAAATACTTTTAATTGAAATATAATATTGTCTTATATATACATATTATATTGACCCTTATATTATAAATATAAGGGTCATTATATATATGTACATCGTTCAATGCTACAACAGTAATCATAACACTGAATGACCCTCATGACAAGATAAGGCCTTCAAAAACGATTTTTTAAAGTTTATTCAATTCTTTGTAAATAAACTGGACATTTTAAAATTATATAAAAAATTTCTCAGACCCCAGTAGAGTAACAATTCACACTGGGAAAAAACGAAGCAATTATAAGCAGAAATGTGTACTTTTTTGCTGTGTGCATTCTTTTGGGTCGACCTTAAGGTCTGAGACTCATTTCCGGAATAAACAGTCTAGAAATCCGACAGATTAGTGACGTGTGTGCGTGACCATTCTTTTAAAACTTAAAAAAAATTCATACAAAGCAACGATTCCATGGCCCTGACTAAAGCTGGACCCCAATTTTTAAAATACGGAGAAATGCATTATAGGTTAATTTAAAAGGGCCGCCAGGTACTACACTCTCGTAAGGGGGTCACGGTTGGGCCAGTAATCGCAATTTTTTAAAAAAATACACAAAAGAGATGGATTCGGGTGGCATTTTATTAAAGGGGGTGGGCGAAAGAAAGAAGGTTACATTGTTGGAGAATTTTTTTGAAGGCGACCCTGGCGCAACAGCTTCCTAGAAATGCAACTGTATTACGTGCATAGGGTGCAGGGGGGTGCCAAAAAACCGAAATAACACTCACATTCCCGTGTCATAGTGTCAACGAATGCCAGTCACAACAAGAATATTTACACCCTCTCTTTAGGATTCAGCTCACTGTGTTTACAGCATTTCGTTACTCAAAATCAATGACTTTTCAAGGACTCGAAATGTTTCTATTGTTCTTAAGTAGTTGTTATTATAGTAAGATCATTTTTGATATTTTAAATGTGGACATTGCTGTTAAGTTTGGTTAAAATACCATAGTCGAAACGTTGTCCTTGAAATCAAGGGAACTGCTCCTAAACTGCTGGCATTTTTAGAACTATAAATTTTTGGAGTTTTTACTGTAGGCCTATTGTCCAATAGGTCACATAATTTCACTCTTGAAAAAACAAAATGTGAATTCAAAAAATCCGAAGTAGTGAAGCGAAAGCTTTCTGTTGGTCAAGAAAATGGCACTGGTCAGATAAATCAAAATAGAACACTTTGTCAATGATTCAAGATACAGTGCATGGATTTTAACGATAAAAAGCATAGCTGAAACAATAAATCACTACAATACAGGAAAATATAACACCTTAGAAGAGGGAAAATTTGAAACCAACAAAATAAAAACAAATTTCAAGACAAAACATGTTTACTACTAGAAGTGAAGGTGATTTTTGTTGTTTTATTTTTATGGGAATTATGTTTTTGCCACATAGAAATCCCCACTATGGAGTTTTTTCTCCCCTTTTCAAGTGAAATTCAGTGAACGGGAATAACGAAATCAAGTCAGCAAAGCGGAAATAAGGATTTCGGTATATACTTGTAGAAAACAAGTTGAAAAAAATATTCCCGAAAAACATTCAGCGTTAAAAAAAAACCGCTGTGGCACGCTATGGGAGTGACCGCAAAAACACCTGAAATATTTCAAGGTCTTTACTTTTAGCTAAATATTGCATTATGTGCTGCGTATTCTATACTGTAATATCATTTTTCATTTTAAATAATTAAATTCAAATGTTGTACGACACTATTTAGCTGTTTACACATTTATAAGTATAGGGTGCGTACATGATTTGTACATGTTAAATTGATGACAAAACCTTTTTCATAGCTTGGCACACCAGTTGAAACATTAACAAAAAAGAAAAAAAGAAAGAAGCCCACTTTTTACTTTTAATTCGTTTTCAAGTTATATTTTCAAACCAAATATTTAGTATTTTCCAACAGTCTTAACAATTATTAAATGAAAATCACAGAATTAAATTGCCTCATAATTCAAAGACTATCAAGAATATTTTGCAAATATGTGTTTAGATGTTTATAAGCAGGTTGTCTGGATGATCTTGTCTTGAAAAGCGTCAACAACTTTAATTACGCAATATTTGTTTCAACACATGAGTTAAACTTAAGAACCCCATTTGTTTACTTCGAATTGCTTTAAAGTCAATGACTTCAAAAACGTTTCAATGACTAAGCGTCCAGTATTTTAACACTGTCTAACGATATTTTGAGTTGATTTTAAAAGTAACTTTAATATTTTTTTCCACATTAAAAGTTATCAATTTTTAGTTGAATTCAAGAACCCATTTTGTTTACTTTTATTTGGTTTTAAATTATTGCCGATGACATAAACTTGAGTGAATAATTATTAAACAACCGAGTGACAGTATCTCATGGGATTTTCCAAAACCGTGATTAGGTGACGTCATACAAATGACCCTAATGCTAATTCAATAACTTTAAAGAGTTCAATGACCTAGTCTTCAATCAGGGACATTAATGACCATGCTTCCATGAGAGAAAAAAGCTGAGAGTAAGGGCGGATCAAGCAAGAGTATTTTTCCATCCCAAAAACCCATCATTCTTAAAACTTCCATAAATGTTCTTTGAATGCCATCAGCGATGATTGATTCACACTTGCAGGTTTTTGTTTTGTTTTTTCCGATTTTGTCTTTTTTACATATAAATAGGCGAGCAGGACTCATATTGGAATGACTTGGTCTGACATTGCACAGGATTTTTTTGCTAGTTTTCTTCTTTACGATTTCCTGTTAAATATTTCCCAATGGCAGCCACCTACAGTGTCGGTCTCTGATGTGCCCTGAAGAGGCTGACAAGCAGCCATCCAGAACCAATTTTTATTTCACAAAAAAGAAAAAAGAATAAATTTCCACATTCAGCTTATTCACGATGAAACGTTTTTGGTCGCTCGCATCATTAGTCAATGTCATTTCAATGAATTTGCTAATTGCTAACTATCGTCACGTGACCACTGCTTACCAGAGTTGATTGAAACAGTTTCAAGGTCAATTAACTGGAACAAGGTCAACTACTACATCATCCACGTACATTAAGAAAATGGCGCCTGAGTGTACCCTTTAGCCGTACGTCGCTGATGGCCTCTGCACTGCCAAAATCCAGCGCCATCTATGAAGCATTTCTCGCAACTCTTAGCAAAATTGGTAATTATTGCATCATGTGACTTGAATTTGCGGGTCGAAATAGGTTCCGGTTCAATGTATTACCTTTTCATTTTGTTTTAAACAGTAATGATAATAACAGCTATTTTAGTGCATCAGCCCATCGGGCATTGCATTATGAAGTAAAATTATTCAGGTACTTTTTCCCCCCTCACCAAATCTTTAACAAATTTATCAAATTAAGAAACTCATTTAACTTCTTATAAACAGTTATTTATTATTAATAACAGTTAAAACATTATAATTGCTCTTAAATACTTTGCTTTTAATTACAATCACAATAGCTAGGACTGAATGTTTAAAGTACATTGTTAGTAAAATTATTTTAATTAATTTTTTAAAACTGCTCTATGATAAATATCACAGTGAAAAAGAAATGAGCCAAACAAAGATTAATCTACATGTAATTTGTTGACTTTCCGTATAGGCCTATTGAATTTTAAGAAATAACAGTTGATCATTTAAGAGAATAAATAGCATAGTTGTTTACTGGTAGACCTACATGTATTTAAAAGTTGTTATTACAATTTGAATGAATGTAGGCCTATCATTCATAGTTTTATAGGTGGATAGCAAGGACAATACATTATTTCTTAAAATAATTTCGATATCTTGAATTGGCTAATGATCTAAATTATCAGTTATCAGCTTAATAGCAATTTGTTTTAACAAATTTCTTTACTTTTAAACCGAGTTAAATAAATCTTAATTAGTTAAGCTTAATAAAACAAACTGTTTTTAATCTAATGATGTTTTTAAGTAGATACATGAACGTATGACGTTACAATAATTCGTAAAATACTTTTTGTATCCACAGCTGACCAATTATTAAACCTAAGTCATAAAAACAAATGCTAACTTAACGACTTCTCAGATTCGAATAGCTATTGATCTAATTCTAAAGTACCAATTTTTATGAATTTAATAGCAATTTGTCAGCATTTCTTTGAACAGATCCTAGTTTCAAGAAGATACGAAGGACGTAGCATTATTTCTGAAAATGCGTTTGGTATTCTAAACATACCAATTAATAGGGCCTACATCAAAGTAATTAAAACGAACTAAACACAAATGCCTATTTAATGACTTATCAGGAACTATAATGGCTTGCAAACACCCTGCATGGCTAAGCATTGTCGATTATAGCCGTTGTAATGTGATCGTATAATAGGAATCGAATTTTGACTGTTTAATTTCCTCTCGGAATTTGAAGATGGCGTCACACGTTAATTAATAGACATTCAAAAACAGAATGGTTTAACCAGTTGAAAACGAGGAAAACATTGACCAATTTTTAGTTTAGGTGGTTTTAGAACCACCAGACACCAGCAAACAGGTGGTTAGGCCTAAAAAGGAGGAACCACGTGTTAAGTAGCGGTTTTCCCCCCATATAGAGATACCCTTTGCCCACGCGCGTGTTCCTAATTTAAACTAGTTAACACGCAACGTTTAAAGCGCTGAATCATCGCAATAAATAGAGCAAAATGGCGGCTGCCAATAAGCCTAATATCCTCCCTCACCGGCTCCATACGATGATGAATTTACGATGATTTAAGAGCATCGATTGACCAATTTTCAACACTTCCTGTCCCAAAGTGACGTCATTTCCCCCTCAGCCAATGGACGCACAGCACTTCTGAAGTACGGTCAAAGAGTAATTCAATTCAATGTAATGCGAATTCATTGACCTTTAAAGACCTAACCCTATTTCCATACGGAGTTTTGACAAGTGATTACTTCAACTAAAACAGAAATAATAAATCAATGACGCGTTAAGAACTTTACTAACCCTGTTATACAATGTAGGCTATTCGAAACTCTAACCTAAATTCAATGACTTTTTTAAACTAATGACTTTCATATATTAGTTTAAGGACATTTTAATTGCTCCTTAAAATAGCTTGGATATTTTACTAAACAACCCAATGATTAAATCAAAATCATAAAACCAATGACGATATTACTAATTTAATGACTTTCAATGTCCAATTTCAACGACCATCGAATGACCTTACTGACTACAGTCATTGGGCGCCCGAGTACAATACTAAAATGTCCAAAGATGACTATTTTAAAGACTTAAATGTCATTAACGTATCAAGGACTGTTATGGCCTGCAGACCTCAACTTCAATCAATGACTTCTGAAGAACTTCACCGCCTAATGACATTATATATTGTACATGTAGTCATTCGTAGAAATATGACTTGTATGACAATTCCAAAATTAAAAGCACCTTAGGATCAAAGGGAATGGCCGTCTTTTGTTCATAAGTACTGTAAATGGGACATTGGATTCCCTATGGGTTAAAGACTTCCAGTTCATTGGTCACCGACAAGACACGCAGGTGGTCAGTTTGGGTCAAGGATTTCACACGGAGATGATGAATTTAACGAGTTTTTAAAAAGTATAAATGTTTGAACTGTCATATTGGCAGCCACATGTTAAACGTTAAACACCGACATTTTTCGGCACGGCTGAAGTTGAAATGGGACGATTATTGAATTAAATTTGCCATTTTCTCGCCGAACTACCAAGGGCCAATACAATATCGAGCTCGGAGCAGAACTGCGATAGGCTTCATAATTTCATGATGAAAAAAAAAATTAATGACAATAAAAATTGCGCTCGATCAATTTGAGGAACCTGATAAACTGGAGTAAACCCAGAGGGGCAGCTAATCGAAAACTGGTTTAGCCTGGCAACGAATCAAAATCGTGCCTCATTTGCAACATTTAGTAGCGATGCTTAATTTGGATCAGGTGCAAAAATGTATCGGAAATGCCAGAGTTATCGGGGAAAGACAATTAGGCTTAATGTCGCCAGAGACGCGATTATCGACGCCTGGGGTCAAAAATAAAAAAAATGAAAAGATTGCGCACCTGGTCACACTATTTAAACGCGAATTAACCTGGGTGCCAATTCGGTTATTGCGAAGACGACCTCTGTCCAAACGGTTATCAAGAAACAGGGTGGGGCCCATAAAGTAGCTAAACAGATACGAAATTCTTTGACAGAACAAAATCACATTTTTGCTTGAAATACATATAGAATTGCTATATTTATTTTTCCAGTTAAGAATTGGTCGTCCACTAGGGTCTGAGTAATTTTTTTTTATAATTTGAAAACGTTCTGTCAATTCAGTAAAAATAATAAACTTGAAAATACCGCTATACAGTCTCCGAAGATAATCATCACATGTTGCACATTTAATTTAATTTTGTTTTATAAATAATTGTGACATTTTCACATTATAAAAAAATAATTCAGGTTTTAAATTTCAATTAAAAATAATAATAACCTTAGTGTACGACCAATTATACAAGTGAAAAAAATTAGCAATTGTATGCCTAATAAGTATTTCAAATAAATGGTAGACATCCAGGATCGACCTTAAAGATTTATTCACTGTATACCCAGGGGATCTTCTATATGAATTAATAATTTTGTCATCATAAATTATCAAACAATAACTTTGAATCTCCGATATCAGCCTGAATGGCGATATACACTCATTTCTTACTTTACGGCCAGGAAAGTTCGCTGTAAAGCGAAATGGCGCACAACGTTTTACATACACACCATAATTAATTACACAGAAGACGTTCTAAATCGCATTCACCAACATTGCTGGCTATAAATGTATAAATTTAAATTTCATTTCAAACTAATATTTCATTTCATAGCTTCTAAGAAGCAAAATAAAAATACTTATAACAAAAATGTTGAACGGTCTGAGGATTTGCATAGCACCATTGCAGTCACTGGCCTTAGCTGAAGTTAGCTCTCAGATGTCAAATTCACTTTAACCCAGAAAAAAATTTAACAGGTTTGCGTTGCTCATCAATGCAGAATAGGATGTTCAGAGTTTTCAGACAGCGTAAATGCTTTCATTATTTTGGCCGCATAATGAAACAAACATAAAACAAGAAGGCCACTAGTGGAACGCCGTATTAGGAGCGGCAGTATAGAGAAGTATGAGTATACAGGGTGTCATCTTAAATCTTGAGATGATGATAGACCCAAGAGTGCAGTCCTAGACTTTCCAAACAAAAGTTTCTTTGCCTTAAGGACAGCAGACATCATGCCCGTCCCGTCCAACAAGTTGTCATCAACACTTATATACAGGGTGTACCACCAACCGCTATTTACTACAGGGTGTCACATGTACGAATGAAAAACTAGTCCAAGTGACTTACGTATGATATCATGGGCAGGTCCCAGGCTGCAGCGATGTTGGCCTCCACGAAGCACGTGTCCTCAGGGCCGAAGAAGGCGATGGCGCCCTGGCGCCACTGCTGGGTGAGGGCTCTGATGGTGACGCGTTGGTCGCTCTTCGTGTTGTTCCAGATTAAGTTGAGCGTATGGCCGGCCAGGAGACTCTCGTTGCGGTTGATGTTCTTGATGGCGTAGGTGAGGGCCCCAGAGATGCTCAGGCCCTGGGTCTTCCTGCCCATGGGGCCGTGCAGGTTGGTCAGGTATCCAATAGTGAAGTTGGCGGCTGAGGAAGGTCGGAAGCAGGCGAGGATCAGGGCCGCAACGACGACCGCACACGCCAGGGGGCCCAAGGTCCCCATGATTGCCCTGGGCAGGGAAGGCCCCCGAAACGAAAACTTGATTTTTGGCCCCCAAATCAGGCCCAATAAGCGCTGATTGGGTGACACCACATGACTGGGGCTTGGCGAAATCGGGGGGCCCTGGCGGTCGAAAAAAGTTGGCGTTTGCGATGATACAACCTGGTGCTCATGGTGCTAACCACCTAAAAACTAAACCGAAACACACCAAGCTCTCCTGTTCTTGCGGAGGATGGAAATCATCTACATCATTTCCCTTTTTCATAGACGAGTCCAATGCCGAAGGGGTGAGCCCTCGGCCACGTGGGTGGCTGGATCGCTAATCGCCAGCTCACATTTCGCTACGAAATTCCAATGAATTGTTTTTTTTTTAAATTAAGAAAAACAAGAAAAATGGGGTTTTAAAAAGCTCCTCTAATCCTCCAGGGACGGTTTCACACGTGCGTTGCACGAGGGTGCGTTCGATTTTCAGGTGCGATTCGAAAAAAAATTCCCTATTGCGCCTCAACTGGGAATTATCGCACGTGCCCGGCTAGGTGCGGTGCGAAAAACGGAAGGTCGGCGACATGGTGCGCCCGAATTATCCAAATATGGTTTCGGGAGAGAGAAATCACTTTTTAATTACACCACGTAGCAGCGTTGTTTTATTTTCGTGATTCGTCTACAGGCACGCGTGGGAATCGAAGCGCGTGCTGAGCGTGCGTTACGAAACGGGTGTTGTGACCGAACGCACTGGTTGTATTACTTTTCTCGGTTTTTTTTCTCCCCTAATATTTTTTTTACACAAATGACAACCTGTTTTCGATCGTGAGTCCAGAATGCTTCGCAGTTTTCCACGCTCGAAAATCGAAATATCAATCGTTTTCCTCAGCCAGGGCGGGCGCGTTCGATTCGACCGTGCAAAACTTAGTTATTCCATTCGAAGTATTCTCGAGTTTGGCGTCCGGAGAAACGATGCGAAATCACGCAATTTAACTTGTCAAACCGGGGAAATGTTGCCGCCGATGTCACTGTCGACAACTGAGAACTTGCGCGGCCGGAGGTCGAACCTGTCCCGGTCGGCTGAACGAAGACGAAGACCGAACAAACGACGAGGTTAGGCCTAGCGCACGTGACACGTAGACTTCGATCGGTGCTGCTAGTTGCTACTGGCCCACTTCACTTCACTTGTTGTTTGTTGTTTTCGTCCAGTTGACGAAGAGGCGGTAGAGGGATCAAACACGTCGCCCCCGTATGGCATCCGCGCTCGAAATGCTACTCGAAACGAGCGACCAGCGCGAATGGTGAGCACACGCCACACAGCGACGTTTTTCCACAGCAATTCGGCAGCGGAGCTCAGACTGAGTTCTCTTCCCTCTCGATGCTGGGCATCATTAGCAGCCAATTGCCCTTCACTAGCTCTCTACTAGTTTCTGACTAAACGGTCGACCGCAGCGCCATCTAGCGGCGCGCGTTCAAACTACTCGCTTAAACCCCCCTTTTTTTGGCTGTTTTATGAAACCCCCTCTCCCCTCTCCTCGCTCGTACCAGCACACTCCACGCACGGGTTCAAACAGTCTAGGCCTAAAATCAGTCGCTCTCATTGTCCCGGTAAAAGCTCTGGCGGTCATGATCAGTTCCTGTGTGAAGTTCCTGGGTAAGTTTTATAAAAACAGAATATACTGACAGTAAAGGGCCGTACTGATGGAGTGACGTGTGTCGATGAACGCTGATGATCTTTGGCAGGCCTTGCACGATCGTTAGCAGTAATGTTGTGAATTGAACATGATGGTGCGGGGCTGATGAAGTAATGATAGGTGGTAATGCCATTAGATGACGTCATCGGTAGTATCATGGCTGATGTCATTACCTTCGGAGAATAAACGGATAATGAAGGAGTGATGATAGTTGATAGTATCGTTGGGTGATGACCTTACGGAATCTTTAGCCCACTTTACACGATCGTTAGTAACGTCATTACTACAGTGACATTGCCAATGTCACATCAGAAATGATGCGAATTTAACGCGATAGTGTACTGCTGACAAATATCGAAAAAGTACTGATTGTTTGTAATCTCACGAAGAAATGCTTATGTATAAGATCTCCTTTTGAGCTTCTGCATCGCAATGGTTCTGCATTGGTGATCACACACTATACTGACATTAATACTGATGTGACACAAAAAAAAACCATGTATATTAATATTGATGAAATGACGCTGAATACAGACAGTTTTTAAATGCACGCTCGCATTTGGATCAAAATCTGATGCATTTTGCAATACAGATGCAAACTCATTACTGGCAGTAATACTGATCGCCTAGGGATCAGCAAATTATTCGGCTGATTTCGTGGCTGAAAATCTGAAAAGTCCACTCCTGTTTGTGCAATGACAGAATCTGGAAGTGCCAGGGGGCTCTTCTTAGCTATTTTAGCAGGGGCGATTAATTTGGTTGTAGTATGGAAGAATTTACATGGACAAACCCTTAAAGGCTTCGGTCAATAACCCTTTTTAGCGTTTTTCGGGAGCAATTTATGGGACGGGTCGATATGTTTAACAGCTTGACGGCCGCAATTAAAAAGCTTAATTGGTCGTTAAGTTGCGCGATTATGATGATGCCTGGATTTTAGACGAAATATACATCATCTAAGATGAGCGTTTCGCATATTAATGAGCAAAGTGGAAATTAATATAGCCTTTTTACTGATATTATTTATAGCGTTTTGGTCAATTTCTGCATTTACTAAATATTGAAATTTCCCGATAGACTGGAGTTTAAAAAAACCTATTAAACACGTCATTTGGATTTCAAATAAGGACCTAAACTGATGTCATAATGTTCCTGATATGTGCTCTCCTATTTCAATACTAAATGACTTCAATATTCAATCAAGTTAAGATCGCATTTCCGTGTAACATGACATAAAAGTTAATTGAAGTCTAGTTTAAGGCATTCGATATTCGAACTTGTGATCAATAGACCATTAACCCAGGTCTGAGGATACAAAATCATCCAAAATGACATGGCTTGGAGATTTTATTGTTAACGGATCGTTATATTGGATAAAAATTGCTCGGCAATGACGTACTTTGGTGGAATATGAAACCGGTCATTAAATTGGGGGAAAAAAGTCTAATAAAATGCGTCTTTATCGGACGGAATGACGTAAATTAAAATTATAGGGCTTAGTGGCCATTATTGACCGATTGAACGACCGAAATTGTTGACCACGAATTCCTACCTCCCCCCCCTCTCCATATCGTTCGATTTTCGTAAACCTCATAAGTCCTTTATGAACAGCCTCAAATTAAATGATATGAAAATTTCAATATGAGTGATGTTTTTTTCATAGGGCATTCGACGTTAGACCTTATCATTAATAAACAATTTTATGATTAACTTTAATTTTATAAAATGACCTAAAAATTGATATATTGAAATTTCAAGGCCAGCTAAAAATTGTGCCTTCAAATACATAATATAATTGCTAAATTTCCAATCCCCAATATAAAACTGGTCGTCCATTAGAGCCTGGGTTATCTTTTATAATTTGATAATGTTTGGTTTATTTATAACAATAAGTTTCACTAAGAGGAAAACACCATTTTATTTAGTTTTTTTAATAAATAAATACTTTTTGAATTACAAAAAATATCTCGGACCCTAGTGGACGACCGATTATAAACTGGGAAAAATAAATTTATCAATTATGATAAGTATATGAAGCAAAAATGTGTCTTTTTTTTGCATGAGGGGCATCCTTTTGTAACGGTAATCTTTTCATTGTCTTACCCACACGTTTTTGCAGAACCTGAGCCGCAATTGTTCAAGTTAATTAATGCACCAGGCTCAACGAAATAATAAAAAGGCAAAATAACAAGTCTAGCTTCTAACAGATTAGTAATGAAACGTTGCCCCCAGCAGCGACTTGCATAAAGCCAAAGGCGTACTACAAGTAGCTTCCTGACGACGATCGCTTTAATTAAAGTAAGTTTTCGTATTTATGCTGTCTTTGTTATCAACGATGAAATGAAAGCGGACAGCTAAAAGCGAGATAATTAATAGACACTTCATGAACACATGTCAGTAGGCGATTTCAACATCGCATCAGTGCATACATTGCTCGCAGGAATGAAATTCGATAAAATGCGTCTTGCTAGGGAAACGTTGAGGACGTCCTCCTGGAAACCAGGTGACGATTTGAGCTCATGCAATCGCAGTTTTTGATGCAGTTGCTCATGTATTTCTGAATCCCAACCACATGTGAGCTTTCAGCTCAACCAAGGGCCGTCCACAAGGAACATCTGAAATTGGAGGAGTTCAAAAGGATGCCCACCGTGGAAACAAACTTCACATTTTTGCTTCAAATGCATATTATAATTGCTAGATTTATTTTTCCCTGTGTGGCTACATGTAGTTTTTATGATATGAAAATGTTCCACAGGCCTATATTTCCATGTATGTAAATAATTTTATGTATAGATCATTATCAGACCTTCCATGCTTATTTTATATGTATAAATAAACAAGACAGTTTCAAAATATATGAAACGTTATACACTACTTTGGACGATCAATGCTACACGATAAAAATAAATAGAGCCTCGATATCACTTTTAAGCCAATGTCAGAAATTGTTAACATGGTGAGCGAAAGGTTGGATACAGCGAATTTTGAATGAAATGAGAACGTCATTTTGAAATGTTGACTTCGTGTTATGTGTAAAGATGTATCGTAGATGGCTCTGTTCAAGTTTGCAGATTCAGTTGCAGGGGATTGCAGGGAAAATGCAGAGGATTAATACAATTCAAATGGTCGGTTTTAAAAGGATAAAACAATTTAATTTGCTTTTATTAAAGTATTTCGACATTGCAGGCATAGTGCAATATGCGGAAACACGCAGGAAAAAAAATAGAAATAATATTTTTGGAGAAACGAACAAAAATAGCCCTTTTTCGACATCTGCTATTGAAGATAAAGTCTATTTTTAGCCCAGAGTAATAACGAAATCCATAAAAAAATAAAAAAAAATGAAATCTTTATTGAAATAAAACGTAGGAAAAAAAGATTAGTAGCATGATGTGACCTCACCGATCAACCACGACGTCAAAAGAATGGGCGTTTAAGTTATTGGCAGCATTCCGAATGGGAAAATCGAATAGGCTGTGGTTGACCGCCCACTGACCACTGGACATTTTCGGGATCAGTCTATGGCCAAGTAAGTGGATTAGACGTCTGCCTTTCAATCATTACCCCCGTTGACCCCCACATCATCTTTAACTCATTTTTTTCAAAAGAGTTTCCGGCTTCAAAAATGTATTCCGGTTTACCAATCATGATTATAAATCAACATTGGGGTGTAAACTGATTGGATTATTGAAGGTGTTAGTTTAGCCAGGAACAATTGACTTAATCTGATACTCCAAACTGAAACCAGAGAAAATAACGATGGAATGGGCCGCCCCAAAACCATTTCTGCAAATTTCCAGTACAGATCGGGCTATAAAAGCAACCCCTCAGGAGCATTAAAGCGCAATGAAGGGTTTAGAGGGGCTAGGGAAGGCCTGCACCCTCCTAGGGCCATCGTCCTAGAAAAGAACAATCAATCCTAAACAAAGAATCTTAGGCCTTCAAATCCTATCCAGAATCTCTCCAAATTTTTAATGGTATTTTTTTGTTGTTAAGAAATAAAACTATAAAGGGGACACCTTATGCGAAAGATGGATTTTATCCAGATTTTCAATAAAAAAAAATGATTATACATAAATACATGTATGTACATGAATATGTAATTAATAAAGAGAGCGCGATTGACGAAATGTTTTGGAAACAAATAATCGAAAATGATGCAATTTCGCCAGATTTTCCATCGATTGACATAACTAGTTGAAGATATAACTAATTAACGGAAAGCCGTAGGTGTTGTTTTTTGGGGGGAAAACAAAATAATGATAAATACTGGATTTTGGCCAGATTTTCCAAGAAACACGATCATTACCTTCTGAGAATGACATTAGGCATGCAGGTGAAAACGAATATATTTTGTTTTGTTTATAAATATAACTAGTAATGGGATCATTTTCACAATTAAAAATAAATATATAAAAATAAGTAATTAAATCTAAGTTTTCTATAGGAAATTGAGCTTAGAAATATACATGTAAATTATTAAAATGAATGCAATTCTTGAATCATCGGTCTCTGACTAAGTCTAGGATTTATGGAAAGGCTATTTCTGAATTTAGGGTTATGTGGGGGAAACTAAATTCACTAATAAAATTCTAGGGGGAAGAAGTTATCGTTTCGTAAAATGTTTAGTATTTTCCTATTTGTCCCATTTGTATCAACAGTAGAAGTAGGAACATACCGCGCTATAAAGCAATGGAAGAAAAACACAAATAAAAATAACTTTTTAAAAAAGGTTGGTGCTAGTGAAAAGCACCTCATTATTATTCTGGGAGCCCAAGGCCAGTCGTAAATCGCATGGCATTAATCAGGCGGCATTTTTGCGTCAAATTTTAAACTTCAAAAAAAAAAATGTGGGGCGTATTTTGGTCGACTAATCATCGAGAGATTTCAAAAATAAAAATATTTCTAGACAGATAGACAAGTAGGTTAGGAAAAAGGTCGTAAAACTCCGCGTAACTTAGTTATGTGTGTTTATCGAGTTTGAGTTTGCCTTAGAAAAAAAAAAAATTGCGGGTTTACTTTCTCGCCCACGTTTGATGGCAAAATCTATTTATTTCTCCCAAAATAAGATCTTACGTCCCACGTCACTAAGCAGTCAAAACTCTTGCCAACCGTAATCGAGTTGGACGGCCTGAAAACGCCCCCTGACGGAGGGTTCAAAGGGCTGACCGGCGCCCTCAGCCTGAAAGCCTTCCACAACCGGTAATTATCCAATGGGAAGTTCAAATAAAACGCCGAAATTTTTCTTTACGAGATAATCTAGTCGGTAATATTATTACCTGATCAATTGCAATTTGCAACCACCCACAGGGGAGCACCTGGTGACTTGGGTGCACTGCCAGGGTGGTCCTAATGCCAAGGATTTGGGTTTTTTTTTACATTGCCTACAGGCCTTAAGTTTCACCCTATCATTTGACCTACTTTAGCAAGGTAGATTCCATCGAGAAATTACAGCGCCATCTATGTTGCATTCCGAGCAATGATGTCATGAACCTGAAGTTTTGTCTATTTTTGATAAGTACAATGAATAGCTGACCTAACACGATCATTACCTTTTGAGAATGACATGAGGCCTACGAATGTGTAAAGTAAACAGATGATGTGAATTTGACATGATCGTGTGTGGCTCAGTAATTGCTAACGACTATAAATAAGGATTAATGATCGTTGGTAATGTCATTAGCAGACATTAAACGATCAATACTATAATAGCATTGTATTTTTGAATAGGATTTTACTAATGATCGTGTAAGGAAAACTGAAATGGAATATTTGATACATGTAGGTCTAGTAAAGATGATACATGATCGTGGACGACTGACAAGTAATGAAGGATTAATGAATCTTGGAATGCCGGTAATGATATTAGCAGACCGTACACGATCATTACTAATGCTATTACGTGCTGAGAATAACATTACTTAAATGTGCCAGGTGAGCTGAAATGGAATGTCTACTTGTAATTATGTGAAATTAACTTACAGTGTATAATCTTGTATTGTCGACAAGAGCAATGATAGTTGGTAATGTCGTTAGTAATGATCGTGTAACCAATCTAAGTTCTAACATCATTTTATGTTCTTTGTCAGAGAAAGTTCAGTCACGATATCCCAGCGCCATCTATGATGCGTTGTGTTTTACAGTCATGCGTAGACATCCAACGCTTAAAATGTTTCAACATTTATTAGCTTTGAAAAATGTTGATAAATTTTTTTTTGTAAAATTACTCAAATCATATCGATGATGTGAGACGTGTTTGTCTAAAAAGACTTATAGAAATGGCTGAACCATTGTCTTTATAATATAAAAAAATAAACGAAAGAAAAAACTTTGTCTTCGTTTTTTAATTTTTGCTGGGGAATTGAATTTTTGTTTTAATAATCGATTGATACCCCCCCCCCATTATAATAACAGTTTCATTTTTGTGTGTGCAATGTTAGTGATTTTGTTAAATAAATACAATAAAATAGAAGAATATAAAATGTCAACATTAGAAAGCTCGTAAAATGAAAATAAATCGTAACTAATTTTATTTTTAATAGACTGAAAAACTTATATAAACTGCCAGAAAATTATGAATAAATATGAAAGTAATTGTCATATTTATTTCGATTCCATTCGGAGCAACTGCCATCGGATCTACAGTTGCCAAAACAAAACGGCGTCTGATCCCTTAAATGTTGTAGGCTCTATTTGAATTAAAAATGTTAACGTCACATCCTGTAACGAAGTCTAATTCCTGCAGTTAGCAATTAGGCAGAGTAGAAAAAAAAAACTACTGCTTAAAGAGATTTTGCAGAACAGCCAAAATGTTTGATTATGAGCAGCAATAAAATAGCGAAGGAATGAACTAGGGATTTGAAAGCAGTGCTTAATGGTAATAGAATCTGATTAAGCCCTACATTGACTTTGAAAACTAACTTTAATGAGAGATTATGAACGACACGTACGTCGCTTTCTTAGGCCTACAAAAAAAAATACCCTTAAATGCAACACCGGAAGCATTTTTATTAAATAAACCCCCATTGGAGGTGCATTTCAATAGTTAGTTCTTCCATTGCTTCAATCCCAAGTGGGATTGCAATGCTAGATTCGGATCAAATTAATGGGATGATAAAAGTGAAATGTCACCAATTGGATTGGACATTATTGGAATTGCCAGGGGCGAGGGTCTATCTCAATTTCTTTCTTTTATATAAGCTCATGTTGCACATCACTGAAATTTAATCGAAACGTTTAGTTCTGTTTGCCAGTTGTCGTTGATATTAGATCCTGTGAATAAAATGGAGCTGACAGGGAATATCTTGCTTCTGACCATGGAAGCCATTTGGGAGAACCAGAGAACGGGGATGTTGACCAGTAACCCTAAGACCTGGTATAGTAAATTTCCGGTTCATCCATGAAGGTTTTGGGTCGATACTTCCAACAAATCTGCGAGTGCATCCTGGAAAACGGAAAAACCATGCATTCATTTTTTTTGGCAATGTTTATTGCAAGGAGATTCGTGTTTTTTATTTACTTTCATTTTTTTTTTTGATTCTGAAATTCATCGTATTTAGTCCACTGATATAATATCAGAATAATATGCAATATTTTTCTTCTAATGTAATAATCGCTTTAAACTATCACGTTCCCGAATGATTACTTATTAACATTATTTCATTTATCTTATGTTAATGATATTTAAATTATACAGTGAAAGTTTGAAAGACCTAATAATCAAGCATCGTTATAACTTTAAACTCCTGTTACGTGGAAATGTGTCGTTATTTCAGATTGAAATGGACGTCACTTTTTCATTATGGTGTTAACGTCAGTTCTTTTAAGGTCTGCCCAAAAGAATGTTCACTATGCAAAAAAATTGGTCATCCACCGGGGTCTGAGATATCTTTCAGAATTTGAAATGACCTTGACGATAACCGTTACGCAACCGCCTAAATCTGGTTTTCCCTCTCAATGAAATCTCTGAGGATGTTTATCGGAAGGTTCACTGTGGTTTTATCCTGTCTATTTTTTTTATAAGTAAACGACATTTACAAAATTACACAAATAACTTAGACCTTTGTTACCAACCAATTGTACACGATAAAAATAAATTTAGCAATCACACTAAGTTTTTGAATTAAAATGTCTACTTTTTACATGTTGGACAATCCTTTTGATGTGTCAAAGATAGAATGGGAAAGAGATGATTTAGTTAAAATTTTGACCTTATGTTTCGGGCAAGTTTGACATTATTTGGCCATGATTTGGGACGTCCTTAATGGACCACTCAACCCCTTGACCTTTTCAGACGATGATTGTTCAGGGTTTCCCGTGGTAAAGGTCATCACTGAGCTCGTGGGTCGATTCAGGTTTGGAGGTCACCTTGTGTATTCTTTATTCAATTACTTTTCAAGCCTTTGTAGGTGACACCGAGGGAAGACACCGACTGGTACTGTTTTTTTTAAGGGCGTTTGTTATCAAAATAGTGGCCGAAAAAAGAGACATTGAAAAACTGCTTTCGAGTATCGAGTATGGAAGAAAAATAATGCAGTTTGTAAATCAGAGCAAATGAAGTTTCTAGTCAAGAAATAAGGTTCGCACTAGTTTAGCGTAGAAGAGCAAACACGTCTTGGATGAAAATGTCATCCTGAGATTGAAATTGAAATTCAATCAAAAAACCAATTTTAGTTTTGGCTAGAAAAAAATGACCGATTCTATGCTAACATTAAAAAAAATATATATATATTGCATGGATTTGATATCGGTTAGCTCCATCAAATGCAATGAAACCAATCATTGACATCAATAGCAAGAGTAATTGAAATGCAGTTTCTGATTTTTTTTGCCTTAAAATATCTGAATATAGAGTGGCTAAACGCATGTCCAACTACTTATTCTGGGAGTAATCTTTAGTGATGAAAGCTTAGAATGATCACACATTATGCGAATAAATCTTAGGGATCGAAAAAATAAATATCCATCAAACATCAAATTTGCATCAAAAGTTTTTATAACATTTGATCGAGATTTATTCTTATTCAGTATAAACTTATTATTAACGTAAGAATGCTTAGAGCAGTATAAAATTATTATGCTTAGTATACAAATACGTTTTCCATAAAATATTTACAAACCTAGGTTAATTGGATCGAGACTGAGATGAAACAGCATCAAAATTTGAAATGATTTTTTTTCCAATTAATTTTAATTTTTAATTCAAAGTGATGTCATTTGTAATTTTTAATTTACGATCATGTTATTCGTAAATTTAAATGTTTTAAAGTTAATATGGGTAATAAAGTACAACAAAATCAACTTATGATTTCTGTATCTAAGGGACATGCATAAAATATTTATCTGGCCAGATCAATCGGATGAAGGGTATGATATAAAAACATCGAGATTTTTAAAGTTAATTTTAAGTTTTGAATTCATTGGAAAAATAACAATAATATGTATTACCAATTTGTAATTTAAAATGTGCATATTTAATGTCCAACTATTTGAAATGTAAACTACAGTGTAGTTACTGCTAGCACATTGCTGTACCATCTATCATCAGGATTTTTTTTTAAAACTACCTAAATAATATTAATTGCCAAGTTTTAAATTAAGACATCCATAAAACACTTAAATGTGCATGTAATGAACGAGATGAACGATGTAGGTTAATGTGCGTGTGGGTAAATATGGGACCTATTTTGGCGCCAAAAAATAGGTTAGCTGTCAAATAGAAACTCTGGAAATTTGCATTTGAATTTAAGACCAGTGTAGTTCGAATCGCCCATTAACCTCCATTTGTGGTCCGAAATAGCTATTATGGTGAAATGATGTGGCTATAATTAGCCGAAATTTGCGAAGATTTCTGTTGAAGATTAGCCATTTGTCTAGACCAACAATGAAACTTTACTCTTAACACACACAGTGGAAAATAAGACTAAACTGATCGACCTATAAACGCAAATAAATGGGGATTTAAAAAAAAGCTGCATGCTAAAGCGCTGTAATACTGGCAGTCGAACGGAATTTTTAATGGATTTTTATTAAAAATATATTAGCATTATCATAAATGGATCTTTTTAAATAAAAATAAATGAATGAAATGTATTCTTGTCTCGAAACTAACAGGATTTTCTTGTACTGTTTAAAATTTTTAAGTATATTTTTGATTCGTAACAGTTATTCTCACTCTGCGAGAAAATTTGCAAGATGTTTAGAATGCATTTTATATTTTATTATCAAGTTTGTAACATAGTTTTAAAAGATTTCTGCTTGCTGGGGATATTAGTAACAACTATCATACAATTTTATTTATTACAAAAGTGTGAAACTGTACTTTACTTTATCATAAAAGTTGCTATCCTTTTGAATGCATTTTACACTGAAAAACCAAATTCCAAAAAAATTATTTTTCAATTTTTTTTTTTGGTGCTTCGCACAGGAACGTTTTATTAATATATCTCAATCACCATGCAATGCCCTTTTAACATGATTTTAAGTTTATTTTTGTCCTGGAATACGTTTGTAGCAAACGTTTTAAAATGTATTTACTACAACAATTTTAAAATGCGTTCGATTAAATATGTATTTAAACATTCTGTGGATCACGTTTAAATCATTTATTTTTGCGCTATAACAATTTTACCCTGGACACAAAATGGACATAATTTTTTTTAAATTTATTTTGTTTTTAACATGCATTCGATAAAAAGGCAATTTACCAAAAATTCTCACAGCAGTTGTCCACGTTTATCTATGTTCTGCCGCAAGATTTGCACACAATTTGACCATTTTCACTTCCATCAGTTGTCACAAACATTCATTTTCAGACACCTAAGACGCTATTTTTGACTTGTATAGTCTGCAATGATGAGGATTTTGGAGAAATTTCAAATTTCACTGTTTCACTCAACGTAGTGTAGTTTTATTGTTTTCAACGCCCAAGGGCGATTGAAAACACTTATTCGTTTTGGCTTTTCATCGAAATATACGAAATAGTCTATTTACTTGCCAGTTCACTTCTCGTTCTAATAGACCATATAAGCTGTAGAAAGGCAATGAAATCTTACTCCACTGCCCCATACAACTTTACAAGAAGATTAAGGCTAAGTTGGAAAATGGCTGAGTACGATTATTTGATGAAAAAAAAAAAGGAGAGCAGCGATTTCCTGATGTAGTTAAACTCGGTGAAAGCCAATATGTTTTGTATTCACCGCATGACATGATGTCAGAGGCTTATCGACATCCGCAGTGCGGGGAAAACAAATTTAGGTATCAATGCAGGAAAATTGAAAAGATTCCTGAAGATTGCAGAGATTAGCTGGAAATAGGGTCAAAAATCAGCTGAAAAGGTCCGTTGGAACTGGTCCTTTGTCACTCGTGATTCAAACGGGAACGTCCATTGGCAGGGATTCTGACAACTCATTTAACAATAATTTCTGATAATCAGATTTTTCATCAGGGAAAAATTAATACATGTATATGAACACAGCAGATATGGACTTATTCATTTCTAATGTTTGGATTTTTCCTCACAATCCTCATTTAGCGGCTGTCCAAAGCAAAGAATTTTCTTTTTGTTTTATTAATAATTTCATAGTGCATATTAAGCAAGTACAATAATTTTTGCAATATTACAGTCAAGTGCACAATAAAACAAGGCTTGCCAAAACAATTCAATTTAGAATTTTATTTGGTTTTGAACGTATTTCCCATATGATACATTACTTAAATATGTAATTAAAATCGTTGGAAAAAAACCCCCTAAACAATCATTTTTTATCCACCATGGCGTGATTTATATTTGTATAGGACCTCAATGCCTCTTCTTCTTGCCCACCTTAAATTTATGAGCCTCAGGGTCAATATATCCCAACCACCTGTTGTCATATCCACTGCCATCTTTAAAACCTTTCCGTTACTCAGATTCCACATGAAGGTAAAATGACGTCATCGCAACCCTTTCTCATCACGAACAGGTCTACTTCAATGTCAAATGCCTTTGGGGATGACCACAAAAAAGGGTAGTGAATGAAAGTTCGGAAATGACCCCTACAGGCACCTCTTACAATTCCCAGCCTGTTTAAATAACTTGGTTAGGCCTAAGATGCCCAAAAGTGGGCGGCTTAGGCCTTGAAAAGTGCATCGTGAAAAAAGCATAATGCAGTCGAAGTCATTTTTTTATTTGTTGAATAAAAAATTAGAAAAAAAACTACTTGACACCGCCCATCTGCTTAGAAGGCCACTCCAGTCTAAATATAGATGTCCTGGTAATACCCGACTCAACTCCAACAGGTGCTAAAATACAAGAGAAATTTCACCTCTTCATGGAAAAAGTTTTGGGGGTTATAGCAGAAATGACGTCACGATTATTGACTGAGTTCAGGTTTACACAGAAGCGTTGAAAGCATGACAATGCCTCTAGCTATCAGACAAAATCAATTGTGCATTATCATCGTTTCTTCAAGGTGCATCTGAACAAAAACAGTTCTAATAAAAAATCTATAAAAAAATTAACTGGATTAATTCTAGGAAGCTATTTTAGTCAAGGAGAAACTGAAGCAAAAAGGCACAGATTTAATAATTTCTAGGAAATAATGTAACAAGATTATAAAAGTGGATTTCACAAAATTTGATTTCGATTGCACTAAGAAAGAAAAAAGAGACAGCATGAAATGATATTGTATTCGGAGAATGCGGTTGAAATCAGATCTTTAAGAAAACGTGATCAAAATGAAACTTTCAATTTTTTCTTTAAATTTCAATCTGGAAATCCATTTTTATTAAGCATCAGGTGTTATTGTCACACATTTGTGGTAGCAAACGTCACTTGATTGTTGTGTCCAATCAGAGGTTTCCTAGCGACACGCACTTGTAATGCATGATTGCCTACTTAAAGGGAAAACCCACAACATTTAAAAACCATTGTTGCAATGTTTTGCTAAACACTGTCCAGAACTACATGTATGTAGAAAACATTAACAGGAACGAACAGTGGAGCTAGTTTCCATAATTTCCATCGATTTTAAGGGTGCTCAAAAATCAAAACCATTCCAATGCAAATTCTACACAATGTATCAATCAATCAATTAATTAAAATGAAATTAATTAACACATTTTATGAATACTAAATAATCGAATACATAACTCACAAATCAGGGCTTACAACAATCAAAACCTAACAAATTTTGCACAAATGCAAGTATATGCTAAAAATGGATACAGAAGTTGAAAACAAAAAATTAACAACAAATAAATAAAATAAACGTTTAAATTCGACTAGCATTTTGAACAACATTTTTTTTAAATTGATCTTGACTTTGCATGGTAACCAATAAGTACCAAATATTAATAAAGGTTGTTATTGACAACGGTGATTGTTTGACCTTCGACAAAGAGACGAACAACTATGGCAGCTTTAATAAACATTTCTAGGAAAAAGTTGATTAAAATTCATGAATATCATTCAGAAACCATATTAATCTTTAAGTGACAAATTTTTGGTTTCTGTACTTTTGCATTGCGCCATACCTTGGTACAGGATATTAATTTCCCTTGCCAATTTCACGCTTTTGCTCAGCTATGGCTTCCATGGAGAATGCAACCATCTCTTAATACAATCTCCCAACCTGTTAGTGGGAGCTTGCAACAATGGATGTTCATACATTCGTTGGGTTGCTGGAAGCCATCTTGGCAAGATTTCCGTATGAAATGACACCAACTTACACTATAAAATGTCTCATTTTTACATAGCATGACGTCAAAGTCTTACTTGAAATTACATTTTGAGGCCAATTTGGCACCTTAGCTATATTTCTATCAAATTTTAATATTGCTCCGAGAAAATTCAGAGAGAAATGTTTACCATTCAGTGTTCACATCTGTCTTCTAATAATAACATGCATCTTCGTATGTAAATCTGAGTTTGTTCAGATACCATATTTACGTACTAATGTATGTAGTTCATCGGTGGTCATTATCGGCAGGTTTTACTGCGCTCTAGCAGGAGACAAAACTTTGTTCTCCCCCAAGGACTTCATTGTGAAGACAAATAACGAACCTGTTTGTTGTAAACGCATTTCTGAAGCACATAGCAAATAATCTTGGAAAGGTAATTACAGCGCTTAGAAAGTAGGTGCAGAGAGGGAATTTCCCTTCAATTATCCCAAAAAAATACTTAGCAGCTGCGAGATAAGACAACTGATAACCTTGTACTTCATTGGCTGATTCAGGAAAACGGGCGGAGGATTACACTCTCCAGGCTCAAAAGATAAATAGACTAAAGTTAAAGAAAAGACTGATGAAGCCCTTTATTTTGGCTGTACGTGTAATCCCCATGGCAGGGCCAATCAAACGTGGGGAACGCAACACCAAGAAATGCTCGATGTTATTATACAGAGTTTTGAGCAAAACTGTTATTAACCGATATCGTGTCTATCATTCCACCGCTTTTTATAGACACTGTCCATCCTTAATGTAATAAAATCTCCTATTGGCCTACTTGGAAAACATATCACATCACGTATTTATACACCGTCTGCTCACTTGCCAGCATTATAACTGTCACGAAGGCTATAAAGGTGTTTTTCCCCTCCACTAAAGGGTTTACGATAAATGCCATTAGTAATTTCTGCTTGCGTAAGGCATATCAACATGATGTCACTGATCTCCATGGCGCCTGAAGTTTGTTTTTACAACATTGGTTCCAGAAATATCACCCTTACGGAAAAAGAAATCTTGCAAAATGCTTGTGCCAATCATTTCCAAGTAATCCCTTTCTCGAGATGCCGAAAACATCTTTATGAAATAAATTGAACGGTTTCCTTGAAATCGTACTAAAGAGTTTTCCATTAAACGTTTTAAGTTTGACGATTAACATGCCAATTATGTTTTAATTGGTTCAATGTGCTTTCGAAAACAAAAGCCCATTGCTTCAAATTTATACACATACGCCTGCCATGGACATATTACATACATGTAATTCATGTTAATTTAGTGCTAAAGAGTTCAAATTTGAATATCCTCGACATGTTTATCATTGGGAGTTTATGAGTTAGACTTCAATGTACGTAATATTTCAAAATATTGCTTAAGCACTTTTATTGCTTTCAAATGCACTTGCATTGGATATGTATTATGTATCAAATAGGGAACATGATTCCATTAAATACATTAATGTTTTAACACCATTTCTCCTTTGTACAAGAATGGCCTTTCTTTGTGGTCCAATGTTTTAAAAATTACTTAAGATACATGAAAACGCTTTAAAAAATCTTGCATACTCTTTATGTTTTTGCTTCAGAAGTGTTCATTTTGTAAATAAAAACGAAGAATTTAAACTACATTTTGCAACTTTCTTGCTTATTGGTTGTGCCTTCTTATCTGAACATTTGTTTTAGTGAGTTTTTAAGGAATATGTTGAGGCTTATCTCAGAATGATTTTCCTTATTGACTTTTCGATAAACAAAAGTCAATATTTTCTAAAGACGAAGGTAATCGACTTTCGTTGATTAAAAACTCAATCGCTTACTTCGCGGCTTGTTTTTCTTATTTATATTATCATTTCTTATCGATTCACCACGCGCAGAAAAGTAAATAAAATCGAGTTAGTCAAGTAGAAAAGTGACGAAGGAGGTTTCCAGAGTTTGGAAACCCATTTAGTTGGGCAACAGATTTCACTTTTTAAGTATATGTGCCACGGCCGGGTCGTAAAGATACGTGCGAAACAGCAACTTGTTTTCAAACATACGTTGTAAACACTTAATTGCGATGATTGATACGTATGTATTGATATTCTAATAACGACATAATCACCATTGGAAATAACTATTTGAAAATGAATATATTTATGTTAAAATTCAATAGAAAAGTGATGTGATTTTAAAGAAATAAAAACACCATTACTCTAAATGGCAATTCAAAACTCAACTCACAAAATAATTACAACCGAAAATAATGCCCGTTTTAAACGCATCATAAATAACGAAATTACTTTGCCTATTTATTATTTGAAACATTTACTGGCTTTCAAATGATCTAGAATCTTTTTATTTCAAGTAGAAATGATGTTATGACGAGCTTCACCGTGACATTGTAGCCATAAAGAGCCACAAAAAATAGTCAAGAATCCAAAATGAGTCAGTCTAAATTGATCGTGTTTTAATTTCGCAATTATTATAACAAGAAACTGAGCCGCCTGTTGTAAGCATGAAAAAGGCTTCAGGCTTTGTACTTGAGCTTCATAAACTACTTGATATAAAAATAATTATGGAATTGTGGTAGGGGGAAAATCAGAATTAGGAATTAATAATAAAGTTTTATTATAAGATTTAAATTGATGGATACTCATTGGCAGTTGCATAAGCTGAATTCACAATTTCTCTAATAATTTAATCAGAAAAAAAGACAAAAATAAACAATGGCATCAAAAATTCAAGGCCAACACTTTGTTTTCAAGCATTACAACTAACTGGCCTCAGACCAAATATATTCAATATTTTTTATAATGTCTAAGAAAAACGTGTATAAGTTCAAGTGTGAGAATGCCCTAAAGACGCAAAGAATAACGCTTTTTATGTCACTATCCAAATGATGTCCATCTTTGAGAGGTCAATATGAGAATTTCTTAACTCTAATTGAGAGGTGCTCAACTCAAAGGTTGATCAAAAATGAAAGTTAACCAGCATAATTAGCATCAGCGAGTCTGATAAAATATCGATAAAAGAGTAATTCGTGGAAGAGGAGCAGTTTAGAGCCAGAAATATTTAACCTCAGCATATAAACTTTGGAAAATAAATAAAAATTGTAATTTAGAATTATAATATGACAGGAAAAGTACACTATCAAGTTCTAATAATTCGTGGCTTCTGTAAACACACATAAAAATTAGGGAGAAATCATCTGATAAATCGAGGTCTGCATTTGCTTTTATTACCCCAAAAATAGACGAGTAACAAAATTCGAGAAGTTGATGTAATCTTATTAACCCCCTTTTTGTAATGGCATTACAACCAATAGCTATCCCTGAAATCAGTTTCCGCTAGGGAATTTCGTGGCTAGTAAAACCATGATTTATTTTACAACCTTGCAAAAATACCGTTTAGTTTTTAGCGAAAGGACTTTTATAGTCACTAGTATTAAATAGATTAATGGATAAAGGCATTTTTTCAATATTGTTAAAATAAGGAACCTGGTCTGATTAAATTCTTAATTTAATTAACAGTCAAGAGTCACGCATTATCGATTCTCAACATATTTTGTGCCAAGGACCTCTTTGGAAGCTGGTGAAGCTCATGGACCCCTTCTCAGAATAATCTAAATCCTGAATTCCTAGGAACCAGGGGAACATGTCAGCACCCAGCAGCAGAGTTTGGGTAGATACCTGTACTGGACAGATAGACATGTTAGGTATAATGTTAAAAACATGTTTTCCTATTGTAAATGTGATTCGGGTTTCGGCGACTTCTTATTTTCTATTAAATTCCAGAAACGAAGTTTATTTTTTTTGTTATCACGAATATCGACCGATTCGATTCAACCAGTTTTGAAGAAAAGGAATTTTGAGCGTTTTGAGGTGTGTACATAACAAGCAACCTATTAGGTTTCATAGAGAAATAAAACCCGTCTATGCATTCTCACTCAGCACGATAATGAAATATATAGTCAACACTTTTTTCCTTTATAGACCGAGGTAATTTACGTTTCGTAATTTGCATATAATGCCAGTTGCATACTGCGAACATAAAACTTGCATCTTTTAATGCACACAATTGAATGCGAGCTAATAAAGATGTCCTTTAAAAAAAACCTACAAATAACTCCTTTAGGTATGCATATCAAATATTGAAATATTGCGCAGGGGCCCTCCATAAAATACCCCGCAAAATTTCACGTCAGTAAAGCCTCGAGCAAATAAAATGCTTAAAATGAATCTTGATGAAAATGCCAAATACTAGGTTACTGTTAGGGATCTTTACCATGTTGCAAATAAACCACACATTTTCATTTAAGAAAGGGTCAAACTTTTACGTAAATGAGTTATCTTCACAGAAAATCTTCCTAGAAACGTTTAGTAAATTTGCAGACGTTTTTGACATTTTGAAAAAAAAGTGGTTCTTTGGTTGACAAATGCAAATTAACAAATATTGCTTAAAACTTGTTGTTTTAAACGATATTTGCACGCTCGGTTTCCAGAGCTTTATGAAAGCTACTTTATAAAACATTAGTAAACATTGTTTCTGAAAAAAGAAAATATTTAACTAAATCGGAGCTTATTTAGATATATTTGTTGCTAATAAACCTGCACAATAATTAAACATTTCTACAAGCATAAGTTATTTAGCTAAGCTTGCTTTTTTTGTTAGAAATATCATTGTTTTTAGGGAATGGAATAGTTACGGAAAAAATAGCTAAAAAGAAAGTTTTGATTTTGATTTACTCAGAACAATGCACAGGCGCACGTATACATGTCTAAAAAAAGTTTCAACCTTCCAATGCAAAAGGCAGAATAAAAAGTGGATTTCTACATTTAATTAGTAGTCATTTTTTAAACTGCTCAGAATCACTACTGCTAGACCTTAACTGCGACCATGAAAATCGCAGTCAATATACTGGCTAGGTTGTCAAGGCTTCGACGGCATAAATTAAATAAAATTTATGCAATCAAAACAAAAGTAAACCCCGTTTGAGGACCTCAAAACCTTGCGAATGGGCTATGGAAATACCGTCACATTATTTTGCTACCATTCATAACTAGCATTACATTTTGTTTTTGTTGAGTTATATCTGAAAAGGGTTAGCATCACAGTAAATCGTTTCTCAAATCATTACCAATTAAATTTTGGCCTCTTAAAGTTTTACCAAACAAAATGTGGGTAAATTTGCCTCACAAATTACAGCCAAATTAAAATAGTGTTCACAAAATGCTTCCAAACATGCATGCTGGTTCATTTTTGTCTCATCGTATATATATATATATATTTTTTCCCCCCAAATATAAGTAAATTGTATCTCACAAACTGTTACTTGAACGTAAGTTTAGTTTCAAAAAGAAGTAAATCTTATCGCATAAAGTTGCACTAAATATAAATAAATTATGGATCATAAAACGTTACACATATATGCACACAATTTGTATTATAAAACGTTATCAAAAAATAAGCAAATAACCCGTAAGTCTGTCTAAATTTGCAATAAAAGCTTCGCTATTTGCAACAGCGTTTTGCAAAGTTTGCAAAATAATTACTAAATTTCAAAACAAATGTGCAATTAGGTTGAAAGGAACATAAATTTGCAGTAATTGCAGGGGAAAAAAGAAGAAACAAAGAATTGAGCAATGGCTCAATAGTAAAACTGGCCTGGTTCACTTCCGGAAAAGCAATTTCCAGAAACTGCAACTTAAACAGCTCCATAATAGCAGTTCGTTAGCGAGAGAACAAATGAACAATCAGCAGCTATGTACTAATCAGAGATTAAGACAGGCGTTTGACCTTATTGCCCTACATGAAGTGGGCTTACACCTATAAAGGTTTAATGCGCTAGCGACTGTTATCTGCCATCAAATTAATCCCGGTCTAATCCAAGGACAAGAGGATAGTCGTATATATTGCGTGTCTCGATTTAATAAGGATTAAGTAGAAAATAAGTTTCTTCTGGCTGGATTCTATGGATCAACCAAGCATGAACACTAATTTAATGGCTCAGGAACCTGATAATCCCCAGTTAAGTATTGACGTTTTTTTTAAAACTAAAATGAGTTTACTAAAATGACGAAAATTTACTTATGGTATAGTATATTTTACACACTAATGGCACTCAAACTCAATCAAACAACCCACTCCTTTCATGTCTACTTCTGTATGCCAATACGTTTTTTTTTCATATAATAAATAAAATATTTCTTTGAAGAAATAGGTCATTAAAGACATGATTAAAATGCATGTATTCGATATATTGTATTACTTCTTTAATGTATTTTATGAAAATATAGGGAAAAAACCACGTTCATCTTTGACGTAAAAAGAAATGCAAAAAAATGAAAAACAGCATTTATCATTGCGGTTTTAGCATTTCTGCTAATTAATCTTTTACATTTTTGTAAGCGTTATCTTCGCTCAAGTGTTTAGAACCATTTAATAAGGTTAATTTGTATTCTATGACTAGGAAAATTATTACGACACGTTGCTTACAAAGTATAAAGTTACCACTCCAAAAATCATCAAAGTGTAAAAGCATGAATTGGCAACATTTTTATATAAATTAGGCGAAGATACATAAAATGGAATAAATTATTATTATAATTATATGTATTAGGCCTTATTGAAATGGATAGTACAAATTTGTGTTAGAAACGCAATTAAAATGCACTAAACACATTTCCAGTGTAAAATGACCAAATAAAAAAAAATATTAATGTCAAGAAACTTTGTCATGTTTAAACCATGTTTTTTACCTCCAGTGTACATGTTGTGGAAATTTTCCATACGAGTGCATTCATTAATTTTCCAGTCACGCCAGTTCAATTTGCAAGGAAATGAAGAACATCATTTCACTTGAATTAGGCCTGAAGCATCTATTTTTTCACGTTAGCGTCGATTTTACTTTTATTATTCAAGAAACAACACCAACAAAAATAAGATTATATATTACTCGGAGAATTGAACTGATCGAAATCGAAATCCAGTTTAATCTGACAGAGATGAGGTCGGTGACGACATCACTGATATTGCAAGTGTAAGTTGCAACATGCATTATTGTAAATTACGCCTGTAGTATTTTTGTTTTAAGTATATTATTAAGTTTAATGTCCCAATTAAAGGCATTGGGCAATTATTACAACAAATTCGTTCTTAGTATTGAACTTGTCTTAATTATTACAGTGTATTTACATGCTTGAATCGGATTTTTTTCCATCATGGAAGGTCAAATTTCGAATAATAACACAATAGGCAAGGATTTCTGCAAACGATATGAACCAACTAGGGAGTAGGATATAATTTTGTATCGCACTGAAATCTTTTCATTGGATGTCAGTAATTTTAAGACCTTCTTTGAGGCTCAAAATCACCCGATGAGCATAGTATTTTTGAGGGCGGACCAAGTGCAATTTTCACCTTTTTTCAGTCACGTTTTCCATCAATCTGTCTGGTTCGTTTCTCTGACAAGTGGGTTGGAGACGTAAATCGGGGAAAAGAAGCCCATGTCTATACTCGAAAGTTCACATGCTGTGAAGTCTTGGTCATCGTCGAGCCCAATCTCTAAATCTTACGGATTCATCACAGGTGGAATTGAGGTCACATGGGTGCCAGTTTAATGAAATAATACCACTAACGTTCTTGCATAAATGCATGGCATATACAACATAATTATTTTAAAAAGTATGTTTTTGGTGTTTGTCGAATCATTTTATCCATCGATAAATGTATAAGGTTTTAGCATCTGTATCATGTAGGCCAAGGTTTAAAAAGATTTTTTTGTATGAAAACCATACATTTTATTTTGAAGTAGAGTGCGCCATCTATCAACTAGAAAAGGAAACAGTGAGACTTGCCTCGCAGCGGCGGGAAATTTAATTCGCACATCTATGCGATCAAGTTCCAAAAGTAGATTAATTCATAGTCATCCACCATAAAACCCAATTCTGAATTCACCATTATCAACCTTAAAACTAAGTTGCCCAGATAATGATCTTGCAATTAGATAATGTGTTCAGGCAATCAACTTATCTTAGAACGTAGCTGTTTAATTTTAGAAAATTTTCATACGTTTTCCTACGCTGAATAATTAGTACCTTTTCCTCGGTTGATACTGAAGGCATAAAACATGTTACCATGACAGTATAACCGGGAAAGGAACTAGAAAATAGCTAAAATAGGAAATCATCTACGAGTTGCAACAAATCGCCGCTAGATGCCGCCACGTTACTCGCAAATATCGTGATCGCAATGAATGATCCAAATGCATTTATCAGAAACACCCTTCAACAAGGTTCAGAAGGCTACTCTTCTAATAAATATAAATTGCATCGCGGGTTATTTCAACCAAAATATATTTTTAAAGGCTATGTATGGAAGTAATTCAAAACGTTTGATTTCAAATTATTTCAAGTTTTTTTTAAAAAAAATGCAACTAAAATGAGAGCAAATTCTTTTTTTGAAAAGTGATTAAAAAAAAATTAATTCGCTTGTGAAAACAGGATTAGTCATTAAAACCAAAAAACAACATTCAAATGTCTTAAAAACTATTCCATACACCGAAGTTAATATAATAAAATATATCCACGCCAAAAACTTACCAAAATTATCGAGCAATCCTCGCTCCAACGTTAAAATCAATTGCAACACCAGCAGTAAACTTTAAATCCATGCTTGACATACACAAAATAATCTAGCAGGAAAAATAAATAAAAATAAGAGGAGATATGCACTGAAGTAAATTTACAGCCCTTAAATCAATATTTTAAACCTAATTGCTGATATGTTTGAATTTAGAAAGAAATATAAAATTAATACTCTTGGAATATACAGGGTGAAATAATACCTTGGGCATTTTTAAACAACTATTCTTACAAAATTTCTACCATTTAATCTATTTGAATTAAATTATCTTGTAATAGATTCCCATAGTTTTACCCCTGTAGAGTGTGTCAGCCTGACTAGGGGCAAACTTGCAATGCATTGGAGCTATCGTTGATTGCCTCCTGCCTAAAAAAGCATCAACTCATTCCTTTGTCAAAATTGTTAACTGATAAACACCTGAAGCTTATAAAATTCACACAAACAGATGCTGGCATAAAAATTGCATTCAGTTTAATGATCACGTGTGGATTCCAATTTTTGGGGACAAACTGAAAACGCAAAACACTTCACCTGATCTAACATTTTAAAACTAAATGATAGACAACCACTGGCTGCTAAGAGGTATCAAACTGATTTATCCATCAGGTTCAAGACAATATCACATGTGGACAGAAGCGACTAATTGGAGTTTATCGCAATTGACATTGAGGTCGACGGTCAAATCAGTCTCTATTTCATTCAAAACGACTGAAAATTTTAAATATAAAGACACATATCGATCTAAAGCTCTCTTCAACAGTTATAGAAAAATTTGTTCAACGTTTCCAGCCTCCGTAAAACACTTTAAAACCTGGCTTGATTTTAAACTCTAAACATAAAACCGCCTAATTTAATTTAAAGCAAGTTTAAAACGTTTTGAATATATAAACGTTTGAAAATATAAAAATTCTGCTACAATAAATTAACCTTTCACTTATGTTACATAGAAAACTAACTGGCCCGATTGCACCAAACACAAGTAAACTTTAATTTGACTTTTTCTGGGCAATTTTTGGAATACTTTTAAGAATACGTTTTGCATCTGCCATGAGGCAAGTTCATCTAGCTGGCAAATGTTTGATGAGATCAGCATGCTCCAGAATACTAACAAATGGAAAATCTGACAAAACAGCCACTGCACACCTGTATTGATTCGGGTCAGTTTATCCGCATTTGGGAAGTAGTCCTTGAATGATGATATTTTGACAGAACGTGATGCCAACGTCTGTTGCCGTATGCACAGTACCGCCAGACATTCTCACATTCGCAATCCAACCTGGTGGTCCTTGCCAGCTTCCAAAACTGGCTTAATGACTGATGAGTCGTGACGTAAAGGTCGAGGTCAAAATGTAAATTTTCATGGAGCTTTCGACTGCCTTCGACGTTAGCACGATTTATGATCATAGCAGAATGTAGCGGTTTGCCAGAATCACACCAAGACCGCCGTTCCAGACAGCCATGGCAGCATCGTCTGACATTCCACCACCGTCATGCAATCGACCAAACTGAGTTCGGACCAAAAACCGAGGTCCTTCTAGACGGGGGTCTCCCTGTCACAGTCGATGTAGCAGATGTCGGTGGCGACGTCCAGCAGGTGACCGTCGGAGGGCATGAGCGGCGAGGTTGCGGCTATGCACGTAGATGGCGCCACGTGTTCCACGGCGTAGGCGAACTGCGGCTGGTTGAGCGAGTCGTCGCTGGGGGCGCGCCGGCAGTTGGCCAACAGGGGCACGGAGTCGTCGCAGCAACGGGACTCGTTGCACGCGAAGAACAGAGACGAGGTGCTGAAGGAGCACTGGTGCTGGGGCGCCAGGTCCTCGTTGGCGTCAGTGGCGCCACGGAATGGCATCGAGTTGAGAAAGTTCTCGAAGTTGCCGGATACGTGCAAGAAGTCGAACTCGTTGCTCTCCAGGATGTTCTTGATGCAGGGGCACGAGTTGCGCTTGGCGCCCATGGGCCGGGGCTCGGGGTCCAGGGGCGGCTCCAAGGCGTCCCTAAAGGGCTCGGCGTCCTCGGGCACGGACCCGGCCACTGGCTCCACTTTGGCAAAGCGCAACTTCTTGGGCGAGTCCAGCGAGAAGGTCCGGCTGACCGGTGACCTGTTGATGGCGTTGCACACGTTCTTCAGCGAGCTGCGTGGACAGCAGTTGGTCATGAAGCCGTTTAGGCAGGCAGGGTTCAGACCGTTCATGGCCAGCTGTTGGCGGGCGGTGCGCAGCTGAAGCTTCTTGAGCTTCCGCTCCAGGTCCTCGCCCACCAGCCAGTACGTCTGCATTTCGCCTTTGCCCTACAGGATGGACACGCAGCAACGATTACAACAATAAATCCAAACATGGAAAAGAAATGCATTTATATTGCGATAATATTTCATTTCAAAATTCATTTCAACCATTTTCGTAATGCACTAAACTGCATGTATCAATTTTAATGCTAATTCTATAGGATATTGGCTGTGCCCTAAACGAAATTTTAGACCATCAAGGTCCTCGATAAGCCATGGCTTTGACTTGTTTACAGGGATCCCGCCGAAATTAGGTTCTGAACTTTTACAGGTTTTTTGGAAAAATGACCTTAACTTTATCAAAAATTATTATAGGATAACATCAAAACAACTTTTACCAATTACTAATAATGTCCTCGAGTTTTCCATGGTCTATTCGGGCAGATATGTTTTCCTGATTAAACCGATAAAGTTTTCTCATTATTTCTTCTTCGCTAGAAAGAGCATGTTAATATCCACCGAGTGAACCTTTTTAACTTTTTGAAAACGCTACTCGTTAATTATTTTTTATTGAAATTTAATCCTACGTATCGTTAGGTGGCGCTAGCGCCCCGTGAAAAACATTGAAAATTGGCTCATTTAAAATGCCCTTAAATATGAAAAGCCCAATCGGTGGATAATATCATTGTCTTTCGAGTAAAGAAAAGAAAATGAAAAATGTGTTAAAGCTGTTTAAAACGCTTTTAACAACAAGGGGTTTAATTTATTGCTATTAAAACGTATTTTTCAAATATTAGTAACGGAGGTTTAGGACATTTTTGGTGGTTTCTTGAAACACTTGATCACTTAAAGTTGAATTTTAGTGGTCTTTTAATGCCGTTTTCAAAAATATGCTTGAATCCACTATTGTCCACTTACTTTGATTTTGATGAGCCCTCGTTCCTCCAGATGATAACCGCCCAGTTTAAAGAGCAGCTGCTTGCATTCGTCGCTGCAGTGGATTTTCAGTGCTGAAATAGTTCAAAGTTCGATATTTGAACGCTTATTAAGCACTATATAAAGAAATAAAAAAATGCAATATTTGGGATATGGGCAATGCGAAGATATAAACATAGCGGGAATGTTGTGCTGTGATGTTTGAGTTTGACCATGTCAGGCTAAAAACAGGCTTTGGGATCTTCCTCCACAATTGCAAGCACAATTTTCGACAATGCCAGGAAAAAGTTGCACTCACGAAAGCCACTGGACTCCATCCTGGACGCCGTGTTGACAGTGTCTCCGAAAAGGCAGTAGCGGGGCATCTTGGACCCCACGACCCCAGCACAGACAGGCCCTAAAATTACGACAGTGAAATTAAACGGCATTAAAATCGGTAGGGCTTATTTTTCTTGCCGTCATGAAATTAACTGTTTTTAGAATTTTCCACTCTTATACAATTTGACATTTATCTGAAAATGTTCTACTATTTGATGTAGCGAAGTTGGCCTTGAATCCACACCGACTATTGGAAATTGAAATCGACTTTTAAACTCACTATCCCATGTGAGTGTAGGCTGGCATGAGCTAGGTTGTTGTATATTAAATTCAATTTTGATCAGTACCCTTGAAGGCGCTTGAAGGAGAAGAAGTAAAATTTCATATGCATGTACCCATAAAGGATACGAACACAAAGACACCGACCACGTGATGAGGTTACTGAATTCACATTAGTTATTAAAATCACGTTACACAAACTGCCCACGTGGCAACGGACGTTGCCATGGATTTAAGAAATGCCTGGCACCTAAATTAATGGAACAGCAAGGAATATATGGGTTTAATTCACATGCACTTTGTATTCTAAGACAAATCTGACTGTGGGAGACCTATTGTTTTTTTTGTTTTTTTCAAACAATTATTTGAAATGCCTGAATTACGAAGATCGAAGATACGAAGAAAGAAATTTTTATACACATTTCTGTCAAAATAAAATTTCTTTCAAAAAATAACTTACGTGAAGTTGTGCGTGAAACGTTTTTGAAAAACGTGACCAGTAATAATCCATTTGAAGTTCCTTGAGGTGTTTTTTTTTTCAGAAATAATAACGCAGCGAATGATTTGGACACTTTAGACAAGAGCAAGAAAAATGCCTCGTAGTGGATGTTTTCTAATCATCAAACATTCTTCGAAAGTTGTTTAAAGAGACAGCCAGATTTAACTGATCAAGAATATTTCTCATTGGCATTTTATTTAAGTAAAAATGACCAATATTTCATTTTAGTAGGTACGCGCACCTTGATATGCAGATATGCTTGAAATTGTTCAAAAGCATTTCAATTGCACATCTCCTTACTGATCAACATGCATTTATTTTTTTGTAAAACATTTAGAAGAGCCATCTACGACCATTTGCGTACGACTGAGCGTAGAAGATTTGTTTGCTAAGTGAATTACCCGAGTGTATTCCTATCCTGAGCATGAGCGTGTCGCTAGGCCTGTGTCTTATCTTGAATTTCCTGATGGCCTGCAACAGGCTGAGTGACATGGACGCAATCTCCCCGGCGTGCTGATCTCCGTTGCGGATGGGCAGCCCGCTGACCACCATGTACGCGTCGCCGATCGTCTCCACTTTGTACACGTCGTAATTCTCGATGATCGAGTCGAAGCACGTATAGAGGTCGTTCAGGAAATCAACCACCTGAACAAAGCAAACAACAAATCGAAATACCAACTATCAGGATTCAGGAAATATGGCCGCTTTCGGAGAAGGATTGCCAGAAAATGCAATAAAAAGGGGCGAGGGTCACGTACTGCACGCACCACAAATCGATCGCGAACAATAAAAAGATCAAAGTTTAAAGGGTTTTGTAAAAACAAAACCAGCAACAAAAAACAAGAAAAAAAACAAACATAAGTTCTACTGTCATGGGGCAGTGGTTGTCATTAGCAATGAGCGAGTAATGTCTACTTAAGCATTGTTGTTCGTGTAACACTGACCCTGAACCTTCACCATTATATAGTTTACCTTCCATGGAAATATTTTTGAAAACTACTACCTTTTATGATCAACATTCCAACCAGCTTATAGTAATATTGACAGTGTCTATACATTTTTCAATGTACATGTACATTCATATACGAAAATGATATGCGTCATTATTCTACGTAATTTCATAGGTATTTCCTTCAGACGCCCGGAATTACTGCCAGTATTTAGTTAATTTTAGCAGAATTATTGATATTGCGTGTTCACGAATGAAGTCTTCCCAAGTATTGACAAGTCTAACATACATTTTATTCGAAGTAATTTTATAAATCATGCATTTTGGGTACTTTGGGTAGTTTAAATAATGCAAGCGTGATAAAAATCGTCTTTCGCCAAAACCAATTTTAATTTAAAAATTTGTGTTTGTGTGACATTTTGACGACCTGTATGAGGATCAAAAGGTCACTTCACAGTCTAGACGTGTTTTTTTTTTCATTTCTGGGTTAAAAGTAACTGGCCAGCAGGAAATTGCCTCGAGAATGGTCAAGAAATATGGTCGAAATGCGTTTTTGGGGATAAAAAAATAAGTAAATAAATAAGGCTGCGATGAAGGGAAGGCATAGAGAATGTTATAGGTCGTAAAGCCAAATTCAAAGTTTATGCTCCATAAAATGCATCTGCCATGACTGTACGTCGCTCCTATGGCGCCCACCCCCACCCCCTTCCTTATCTCAGCCTCATAAAAATAAAAAAAATTGGACCTGCGTTTTGGTCAAGACCACTTACTTCCATGGGCGTGCTTTTGGCAGAAATTTCGGTGAAACCAACAATATCGCTGAAATAGATGGTGACGAATTCGAAGGATTCAGCCTCCACTTTGTGTCCGTGTTTTAACTGCTCGGCCACGTATCTAAATTTAGTGACATTTTTAACAATTAAAAAAATAAGTTATGTAACCGCTCACAGCATTTCTTAAACCCTATTTATTTCACGGGACGTGTAAATTATTGGGCTACTTTCGATTTTGATATCCAGGTACAAATTTTTTTCAACAAATTAGATTTACGCTTACGGTCAGTTTGCATTCTGGAGTATTTAAAATCATATAAAAATCATTGAAAATTGCCTAATTGTGTTTAATGATTTAAAATTCGCACTGTTCATTGAAGTTTTTCCTTTTTTCTATATTAATTTTCTTTAAAGATATAATTTTGCTTAAAAATAAACAAGTAATACTTCATATACATGTACAATTAAGGAGTTATGTATGGCATATATGACTGCATATGGAAATTATTCCATTTTTGCTAAAGACAATCTCATAACTGTTTACTGCAATTAAGTAACTGTATTACATGCCAATATAAATAAAATTTTAACTTCAATACCAGTTACTATATTATATTTTCCAGGTATGGACATGTAGATATGTATTACCATGGCTGTAAATACATGTGTTAGGTATTTTGTGGCCTCCCTCTATTATAACCTGGTTTATTGATATACTTTTACGGGCTTTCTGTACTGCGAGGTTTTTACCATATGCATGTAACTATAAAAAAAATAAAATAACTTATTCTTGAATTGGAATTTAATATACAGGTATATACGTTTTTTTCTCAAAAAGTGTCAAACAACAGCAGCAGAAAAAATTTGTCAGTCATTATCTGACTAGGCGCCATCTTGTCAAGCTCATGCACGACATGTTTGGCTACTGAATTTTCGAAAAAAAAATTGTCGAAAGGAAGGATAAAAATATCAACGTCTACAAGTTTCTATCCAGTCGTTTCATTGTCAACGTTGTGAAGTAGAGCGAGAAAATTGCGAAATTGGCAAGTTCTAAACGAAAGACACCTCGCACAATGGACAGAGTAATAACACCAGCAGCTATTTGCCAATCGAGCGACGTGCATTTCATGCTCATTTGCTACCAAATTATGTTATTCTAGCTCGACATAAAACGCCGGCTGTTTACAGTGCAGATACGTGACACCCAGCCAAGGAAAAACTGTCCTCAATTTTGGCTTCTTCAAGAGTCAAGACCAAACATTCTTTGAAACACTGCATCAGATTCATCAACGAACACTTTGAAAAAGGCAACATTTCACGCCACATTTTTCACGAAAATTACTGCCGCATATAGGATCAAAAATCAATATTCGTTATTGATAAAATTGATAATATAGTTACATAGGTGGTAACTATTTATTAAATTAATAATTTTTTCTGATTAATGAAAAAAAGTACTGAATAATTTTTACGACCTAAACACCTTGTTTAAGACATTTTTACTATTGTTATTTTGTTACATTGACTTAGTTTTGTAAAGAAACGATTAATTTTGACATTTAACATTGAACTTTCTGAATTTTACCATTGCGGTTTTATCATTACATGGTGTTTACTGGAATCGTTCATGCGGAATCAAGGACTCAAAATTGATAATAAAAATTATATAAATGGAGTTATAAAGTATTTTAACATACTTAATAGGTTTATTTTTAATTGGTTCTCACAGTTGTCGGTATAGTACGACAAACATTGTATATCTTATATGCATTGAACATTAAGTTGTTTTGTAAAAGTAATATTATATTTTTATATTATTTACGTATTTTTATATTATATGGATTAATCTTTTCCCGTAGTAGCTTTAAAGTGAATCTGAAAGTACAGCTATGAAAACATTGCAAATACAAGTGTATATTGGCTTTTTGATTAGATTTAATGACATAAATTACAGCCAATGGTTTTCCCAGGACATAAAAGGTCCCTCATTTAAAAGTAGAGCCATATTTGACTATATTTATAAAATTTCACCAGGTTCATTCATATCCTATGTAACACAGCAGCCCTTATAGCTAATACGCACTTAAAAAAGAGTATATCTCACCTGGGTAACATCTCGTACAAAAGGGCCTCTGTCTTTTTCTTCTCCTCAATTAATTGATCCGTCCTTTCGTCCACCAGGGCCTCCAGGTTGTTGGCGTATTTCTCCATCATAGCTATCATGTTGTCAAATATATTGGGCTTCCTGTTAAATCAAACAAAAGTGTAAGCAGTGAGTGAAATCAATGCATAAAAAGGATTAAAGCAAGTTTTGGAGTTTGTGGTCATCTTGCAAAAGGCCTGATAAATGGGCTAGGGTCGTACCTCATTGGCCTTAATCTGTGTCGTATTGTTTTAAAGTCTGGCCTCTCTTCCGGTATTTCATTCCAACAGCATTTCAGGCAATCTCGCACCACATCGAAAGGATTTTCCAATAATTCTAGCTGAGGTCGAAACGGAATCGATTTCTCATTGGTATTCACGACCTGCTTGATGATTTCTGGAAATGGTAAATGGAAAACATCGTTATTAGGATCACCATTTCCAGATGATACATGTAAAAAGGCATTAGCATAAATAATCTGGCATGAAAAACGAGACGCATGCAACATGTGTGGAGGGTTTTTGAAATATAGAAATGATCAAAAGAATCATGGCAAGGGTCGCCCACATAAAAAACGTATCAGACGAGAAGATATGAGTTTGCTAGAAACTATTCCATACAGCACATGCGGTGTGAATTTTTTTAAAAAAAACATTGCTTGTGAAAATTAATTTCATCCACATTATCAGATTTCATGTTGATAGAAAGAACGGTTATCAAAAAAATTAATTTTACTCATGACAGAATCTTTAAAAAAAACTTTATACATACATGAGCATGTACGTTTTTAATGAAAGTGATGATAACTTACTTTGCTTCAGGTGTACCACTTTAAAAAAATGTCTATACATTGACTACCAGTGGTCACCACAGCAAGGTTTTACTGTATATATTTAATTTATCAATGCAGGATAATAAAGACCCCTCCATACATAACTTAGAAAATCAATATAGATGTTAATCATGACGCATGATACACTTTTTATACTCACGTTGTATTCAGGTGTTAGAAATTAATTTCGCAAATGAAAAATAATTTCTCTGTAATAAAAAACGACTTTGGAGGCACCTTTGCAACCTTTTCCATTAAATTAATAATTAGCAACCTGACAAATAACAGAAAAAAATTGATGAATTACCCGCCGGGGTCATATCCACGGGTCCGTAGGGTCCTCTCCTGCCGTGCAGCTCGTACAAGATGAGGGCGAAGGAGTAAACGTCTCCTTTTTGGGTGCCGCAGGCTGGGGCGCCTGGGTCCCTCAGCAGCTCCGGTGCCATGTACAAGAGGGCTTTTAAAGGGAATAAAAAGCAGTTTAATATAATCGTCTCTTCTCTTCCAGGGCTTTCAAAATGATAAACAACGCCGTAAAAAGCTCGTAAAAACCGGCTGCGCCAAATATTGATGGAGAAACCATTCCTACACTATTTTTAAATGACGATTATTCAACGAAGCCAGCCTTAGCTAATCGATTCTAATAACTTATCTGGAATATCTTTGGTTAAGCTTCTGAATTGAAAATTATCTGAAAAGGCAAGAGAAAGTAGCGACGCCTCGAAAGCAAGCAATCTCTGCTGGCACCGAAGCTAGCACAAATTGCTATAATACAGGGGCAATAACACAAGAAGTTGGTTAAACGTTTGAAGAGTAACAGGCTCTTTAAACAGGCCACTATTGATGGCCCCAACACTAGCAGCAATTTTTGGCTTACAGGTATGGCAACACTACCAGTTAGTTAAACTTTTGAATTAAATATAACTATTATCAGAAGGTAAGAAAGTGTAGCAGCCCCTTGAAAACAGGCAATCACTGCTGGCACCACAGAAGCTAGCACACATTGCTGGCTTCCAGTTGCAGCATAACCAGCCGTGAAGAGGAGCATAATAAATCAAAGTGTTTTGGAATTTTAGAAAAAAATGCTCTGAGGAATAAGCTAGTGGTGAATCACTTGGAAACCCCTAATACATTTTAAGCTAGGTGGCATATATGCAATATTTTAATTTAACTCGATTCACCTCTGCAACCCTAATATCAGTGGATAAATTCCACGTGCTAGAAAGAGGAAACCCCATAGCACATCCACTGGGAGGTCAAAAAATCAATGCTAAATTTACTTTCTAGCAAAAGTAAAATTTCAGGAAGTAAAGTTCAACGTACATAGTAGGGGTTCATAACCTAGGGTTCGTGAACCTTAATAGGAAAAAATGCTGCTTATTTTCCACACACTTCGTTTGTGAATTATCGGGTTAAAATAATGTGACAATAATTAATAACAAATAGTATTACATCCGAATTTATTATTTTCGAAATTATTATTTATTATTTTTAGTTTATTATTTTCATTAAACTGCATATCTTTAACGCAATAAGTTACAAAAATAATAACCATTGATATATAAAATATTTGATCATAACTCAAAATCATCTTTTTAAGAGCGTAACAAAAGAAAGATGCAAAGAAAGTAAATTATATTGTAATTTTAAGAAATATTATTACCTGAACATTGTGGTATGATAGAATAGTTTGTGTATTGAGGTTTATGTACTGGTTTCCTGTGCAATCTTAAATGTTTCATTTCATGAAATTAAAAGTTTAATTCTGATAAGGGATCCTTCAATGTATCTTGAGTTTTAATTTGTTATTATTTACATAACGTCAAAATATGTTTAAAGCAATCAGTTAAATGAAAATAAATGTATTAAATCTTTATAAATAAAAACATGTATCACCAATTTTAGTTTGTTTATAGTTGATAAACAATTCAATATACAAGTAATTGACTTCCTTTGCATCTTTTCTTCTTTTCATTTTATGCATTTATGATTCTGAGAAGGGTTTGATAAAACTCCAAGAGAGATTCATGGTAGATATAAGGCCTAGAACCCAAGGAATTCTCATTGATACAATGTTTATTTTTTTCTAAATCCATGCTCATAGTATCGCCCCTTGAATTCAGTTGCGACCAGAAAAACCTTACTGTCAAAGTCCAATGGGGTCAAGGTCAGCCTTGACGTTAGCCCTATTTCCTGCACTGTTTCTGCAAGGAAATGTTTTGATATTTTTTTCAGTCTTGTTCGTGCTTTTCATGCCAAAAACGGGCACTTGTTTCAAGCTGGCGTTTTCCAATTATGCTGACACAAAAGCGGGCCGCTAACAAAACGCTCCCATTTTTTCCTTTTTCCATCAAAGTCTTTCAATCTTCCAGTCAAATCAGTCGTTATTAATGGGGAATCCATGTCCGATTCATAACTCGATTGGATTTATTCCCATTTGACAGAAAATGCCCCCACGCATCGCAAACTCCATTAGCAGCTTCTTGCTCCGTTGCCTTGGCAAAAAATGTAATGATGAGACAAAAAAAATCCATTTATCTAAAGACGACAGAATTTCGGAAGTCTCTGGGCGATGCTTACAAATAAACTCGCCAAATAAGAGACGAAAAAAATTAAATAGGGAGAAAAAAACTGCAAAAACTGAGGTGAATTCATGTTAACAGCATTACTGTTATTTGCCAGGGGAATAAGAGAGCTGTTTACTCTCACCAGCTTAGGGCTTCTGAGAGCATCAGAACATGTCAATTATGGTAAACACACATTTTGCACTTTTCAAAACGTCGATCTTCCGGAAAATGCCGAAAGATAACTAGGGAGGAAAGTCACGTGTCATTTTTAGATTGTGCTGATAACTTTTGGGAAAGTTTTTAATCTAAAAAATTCAACTATATCTATCTTTGTGTAGAAAAGTTTTGGAAAAGCTTTCCGCGTATTAAATTAAATCGAATTGATCTTTCTGACCAAACGTTTTTACTTTAGTAAATTCAATCAATTTTTGATAACATATTTATGATCTTCTAAATTTGTGATAAAAAGCTTTGAAAAATATGTTGATCTTCGAAATTTGGGATTTTTGGTGTTTTTTTTGGTGTTGATCTACTAAATGCAATTTCCTCTGAAATGCTTCTAATGCATTTCTGCTAATTAGTTGAATTAATTATTGATTAATTTTTATTTGAATTAATTTAAATCATACCAGCAATTCGTTGATTTTGGCTAGTTTATATTCGCAAGTAGGTTGAAAAAGTGAGATTTTAACCCTGATGCAAAGTATTGCCGTCCAAGCAAAAAAAGGAATGCATACGTGCTTCAATTACTTTTTGTAATTGCTAAATTTACTTTCCCCAGTGTAAAACTTGTCGTCCATTAGGGCCTGAACTATTTTTATAATTTGAAAATGTCCCACTTATTTATACAAATTAAATAAACTTGAAAAAAACAGCTATGCGACACCGGAAAAGGGTTTTTTCCTCTAAACGAAAGGTACGAAGGTTTCGTTTTTTAAGACGTTTTTTTTCAAGTTAATTTTTCATGATTTTTTATAAATTAAGGGACAATTTCTAATGATAAAAATAACTCAGACCCTAGTGGACGACCAATTATAGTTATAATAGTGCAATTAAATTGTTATTTAATTTATCAGCATATTTTCTTCGGTTACCTTCGTATCTTTTGTTAGGGTCCATTTGATGCTCGTTGATGTCTAGGTCGGCTTTGAAATCCAGAAGGCCGAAATCGGATATTTTCAACACCCATCGACTGTCGACCAAACATTTGCTCGTTTTCAGGTTGCCATGTGATTTGATAGGACTGTCGTGCAAATAAATCATTCCCTGTGGGAGATTGAAACGCAAAACATTTTATCCAAAGTCAATTCAGGTCGATATGTAAACACGAGATGGAAAGCAGCAGGTCTCGAGCAATTTACAATTTAAATCTTTTCAATATGTGTTACTATTCACTATCGAAACATTTCCCCTTTATGCAAACGATCAAATGAATAATTCACACTACCCCTTACTGCCTGCCAATTAAATCAACATTTGTAATTAACATGTGTTGAGGTACAAATTCTGAGATTTTATGGTCGTAATTATCGAAATTTTCTCAATGACACCCGGTACTTTATATTTAAACCGGAACAATTTTAATGAATTGTTTATAAAACAATTAATTTGTCAAACCAGAATTTCTATTCAGTTTCAAAAAATTAAAAAAAAATTAATTCGTTTGCTAAAACTGCATCTTTTTAAATGTTGAACAGCGCATTCATCTGATAAAAACTAATCACTAGTACAGATTTCATTTGTAATTAAAAATCATTTGCAAATATATTTCAACACGCATTTCAAATACAATCTTTTGAAGGGATCTGAATTCATAAAAATATTCATCACTTGAAAATTCAACCTACCCTTATGATGTCTCCTACTAGTGACGAAATAAACATGTTGTCCAATTTCACTCCTTCGTTTTCTAAAATGTCCTGCGAAGACATTTGAGAATAGGCGAAGTTATCTTTCATGATTTATTCATAGAAAATCGAAGAAAGTTTTTCAATAAAATTACTTTTAAACTCCCTCTAGGGCAATATTCACTTATGATGCAAATATGAGGAGAATCCACACAGGCTCCAATAAAAGCATTCAGGTTGTCGTGACGAAGATCTCTCATCTGCAAATATCGGAAGAAAACAGGAACAACTCAAAGAAACAGCTAAATTTAGAAACATGCTTTTACCAAATGCAAATACAAGATAAATCCTGCTGGGAATCGCGTAAAAAAGCGTGTTTAAATAGCGAACTATTAGCAGATTCAATATTGTCATCCAATATTTGTATACATATAAGTACAACTTTCGGAAATAAATAAAAAATATCTTTGAGATACAATTTATGACCATCTTAGATCCAAATTATTAAAGTTAATGTAAAAGTCAAGTAAAAGATTAAGCCTACATTTTCATGATAAATAATACCGGTCTAAAAATACCATTTTCCAGGATCAGGAATGATAAGGATATTTTTAACGATTAAAAATTATCAAATAAAAAAAATAAACATAACATTTAAATATTTTAAAAACAAGTTTTACTTTTCTGGCTATACGTGATTTGACAATGCCGCAGGCATTTTTAATTTTTTACAACTTCAGTTATAATTATATCTTTTCAACTAAAGTTATGGTTTCTTAAATTCCATGTCAGCGTAAAACTTATCGTTTTCAAAGACATGTGTTCAGTATTAAAACTTATTTTAAGACGTAAAATCATGTGTGAGGATGAATAAAGCTTATTTTAACACGTGGTGTTGATGGAAATGTTTGAACTAAATGAGCTAGACGTATTCAAACAAGTTTACTGTAATGAATCACAAAAGGTAAAAGATACAAATTTTCTTACCGTTTTTAATTCTTTCTTCATTTTTCTGGTAATGTCGATGTGTTTCTTCTTCACTTTTTTGATGGCAAAAAGCCTGCCTCTGTAAGCCCCTATTTGGGTGTAGATCGTAGAGTACCGGAAGTCCGCATCCGGGTTGGAACTCAGTGACACTTGACTTGTCCCGATTAAGGAATGAATGGGCTAATGATAAAGCAAAAATCTCCAAGATCAATATTCACTTAAAAAGATTATTTCTGATATAGTAAATACACGCGCAAAATTTGTAGTGCTTTGCCATGGCTCCAATTTACTAACATGTTTTAAAATTAATTTAAAGTAAAAAGGACTTACGTCAATAGAAAGTTAATATCAGTTTTTTTTTAAACGACTACCAATTTTGCAATTAAACAGAATAAAATTAGAAAAACTAACATTGCTCTGAAAAACCGCACGATAGGCCCTCTCAAATTAACTTATAAATTTTGCACTAGATAGAAGTAAAAACAATTATTTTTAATTTATAAAAAATGTGAAGTACGCATTTTACTTGAGAAATGCCAAAGGTATATCAGCGTCTTTAAACTAATTTTGGAAATGAATGGAATAAATTTGGAAAAGTAATTTTGCTCTCAAAAGTTGCTGGTTTTATCATAGCAATTCAGATACACCTTTAACACGCTAAGTCCTTGACATATCTGAGAGTGACATCATTAACTGACAAACGTTGATATCTAAGCGCCATCTATGATGTGAATATAAATTCTATCAATTGTTCCTTACTCTTATCGGTTTCCCCACGCCATTGGTAGGAGTATATTCATTGATTTGCACGTCCTTATAATCGATTTTCCATAAAAGGCTATCTAATTCTTGTTCGTATCTCCAATTTCTGCGAAATGGAAACAAACCCTTGCGTTAGGCAGGCGATAAAACAAAAGGCCTCTTCTGCATAAAAGGTCCTAAATCGCAAGAGCATTTCCCCAAACACGTTTACTTATAGGCGATCTGAGTCTGATCCAGATGTTTTATGTTCAATAAGTTCGAATAATTGAGCTCAACGCCCCCTGATCTCTAAAAACTCCAAAAATTAGGTCGCACTAGGACAGCACCAGACATCGACCAAATTTATCGATAATTACCATGGAGACTAATGATTAAGAATCATCTGAAAAGTTCTTGAATTTTTTATTTTTATGGAAAATATAATCCACCTGTAAATGATGAGGGTCACTATGGTCAGGATGAAAGCCAGACTTCCGGCCAAGCCAGCCGTTATTTCCCATGTATAACCTGAAACAAAATTAAGTTTACATAATTTCATTTCTTAATAGCCTGAGATGCAAATTTAAAATTTGAGAATCAGAATTTACATTTGTGGACATAAAACAGCACTTTTTTGCTCAATACATGTAGAAGTTTTCTACTTGTTATATATTTGTACATTTTTTACTTTAATGTTTTCTAAACTTTTTTGCAGCTTATACCTTGAGCTTCTTTGAAATCGGAAGCTGCGGATATTTGGAAATGCCGAAAAAAAAAAAAAAAAAAAACGACATTTTTTAAAATAATTATATTGTTAATCAGCAAGATAAATAAAAATGATCTCAATTACTTTGAATTACTTTGATACTAAATTCTAATGATTTATACTTGCTGGAATTGTGTATCTTTAATTTTGTATCGTATAATCTATTTATATTGTATTTCATTTTACATCTTTTGTATTCTATTGCATTTCATTGAAAATGCCACAAAAAATACAGACATTCAATCGGAACTTTTGAAATAAACCAATTGAAAGAAGCATTTTCTGAAGGGCATGGATTGCTTGGGTCCTTGGATAATTTCTTTCTTGGATTCAAACCTAATGAACCTCGCTTGTTCTGTCTACATTTTTTCCCCTTCGTTAGTCTTTAGATTTTATATCGAGATTAAATCCAAAATGATTGAATTATCCGAAAGGGTATCGGAAAAGCGCGCATCTAACCCAAATTCAATTTCAATAAACGTTAAGGCGAAAGACTGCCCAAATTCGAGCAGACATTCGTTGTTTTCAATGTGGTTAACAACCGGAAGCAGCCGTTAAAAATAACCGTGTCATGTTCAAACTCTTTTATTAAATAAGACTGAATCGTGTTCAATCGTAGTCATGAAATTAGGGGCTCGAATGAAGCCTGGAAAATAGGTCAAAGTTTAAACTACTCAAAACGCGAACAGATTTGAGGTCATAGCTTAACATTCGCGTCTCATTTCTGCACCTTAGTACATGTAAGAATTACAGAAAAATTCCAAAATAATAACCTCAACAAGTCACTCAAACTTTCTCAAATATGTGTGTATAGTACGAGCTATTTTATTTGTAAATATAGAAGTAAGAAAGTACTTACTGACGCATTTTTTGCCGTTAAATCCGCAAGGGGGCTCATCGATTGGGGGACCATTTCCCACCCACTCAATGGGAGATTGGAGCCTTAATACCTTAAATTAAATTAACCTTTATGTTAGTGAATAAATAATGGTACGAAATAACCATGAAGTCAAATTATTTATCAACAGAAATTAAACCAGAAAAATAAATGAAAGTTTAAAAAAATATCATAATGATGAATTAATAAATAATAAATAACTGTTGTATCCAGTTTTACGTAAATTAAAACACAAATCAAAATATATGATATGTTTATGTAAATATTTGTAAATAATAAGACATAATTGCACCGTAAAAAAACGAAAATTACAAAAACTATTTCATATTATTTTGGAATTTTAATACCTAAATCATTGATGTTAATAACCTGTAATGTTTGTAATAAATAATAATAAACACGTTTTATATAATATAAGATTATTAAATTTATATTTCAGTTTTACATCTAATTTAATATAAATTAAAATCAAGACATTGATAAATTATAGCTTTTTAAAGAACATATGTGATAAAATTTTACATGAAAATGAACAACAGTTGTATCTTGCTTTATATCTGTAAAATATTTAGAAATGTAATTGAATTTTTAATAAAAGCTATAATAAGCTTTTCTTAATTGACCGTCAAAAATAGACAGCAGAAGAATAAGCAACCGCATATTTAGATAATTTAAAAAAATAAAAAGGCTAAAAATGGGCGATATACATGTAATCTACCACAAAATTGAAATGAACTTATAATTGTAGATAACAAAAATATTGGAAATCACCCAATTTACCAAAAAATACTAACATGTTATCCTACATTAATAAATAAAATTGGAAATAATAATTAATAGCTATCTGCAAGATTTGAACAATTGGATTGGAAATTTCCCAATCGTTTTTTTTTACCCTGTCATGGATAATATAGGGCGCAGGTAAAATGTCAAGGAATCGTCTAAATTCAATTACAGAGGATGCGGAAGTGCAAAATGCTTTGTTAAAATGGCAGCTATTTCCACGTCTTCTTGGCCAATTTAAGAGAGTCTATTGGGAGTTTATTATGGGTTATCACTTAGAAAGCACTGGAAAGATCCGAGGGTGGCGCTTAACTCAATAAGCAAATGGGGGCTGAATGACGTTATAAAATGTCCGAATTGCAAAACCACCACAATTTGGCTCCGAAAGCACATCTAAAACGTGTAATTGAGATTTACTGTAGATGCAATCCGCAAAAAAAATATTTTTATTGCAGTTGATCTGAAAAGTGAAACTGCCAACGAAGTTGAAGGAAAAGATCCTGTTGAAACCGGTCCTGATTGGTGCTACTTCTCCATTTGTTTGCATAATTTTAAACCAATCTATATTTATAATGAGGAGCAAATGTCTGTTCTGTTGGTAGGACAAAATAGTACATTTTTAATGACATCGATCCCAATCTTCTCGTATGATTAGAGATGTTTATTTCTCAGGTCTTAGGGGTACTAAATGCTACACCCATCTCCCTGGGAGCAGGATGAGTCCACAAATCGATGCTCATAATAGACCAAAAAATCCAGTGGTTCCAGGAAACCGTTTGGTTGGATTCAATTTCTAGTTAGGATTGCAGCTAGTTAAGTGATAAAAAAGAGTATAAATATACTCACTGGAATGCTGCTAACATTTTCATTTAATTGGAAAACGCCAACGGGATAGAGCCCAAATTCGTGAGGGGCATAAGGAGTGGGCTTCCTGGCGATTAAAGTGTAATTGCCCTCTGCATCACCGTTTTCATCCATGTAAACTGTGTAACCCATGGCACCTTAAAAAAAATAAGAGCATAAATATTATAAAAATAATGGTTAGCAAAAATTAAGGATTTGAGATTCTTTAATGACTTCAAGCGCATGCTATATTAGTTCGTAATTAGTAATTAGTTTGTAATAATTAACCAAGGGCTATTGAAAGGTAATTTGCAGTTTTGAAAGTGGTACTTAAAGAAAATTAAAAACATGAGCAAGCACCTATATGAAAACTTTAAAAAATTATATTATAAATAATTTTAAATAAAACTGTCAAATTACGAAAACTCTTCTAATTGGTGCACATATTAACACGTTTTAAAATATTTAACAAAAAATCTAAATACAAATATAAGATTAGTTTTTTAATGCTTTTTAAACAGCCGTCAGCATAATAAGAACAAAAAAATAATTCTAAAATATTTTAATAAAAGCGGCAATAAGTTGGTTAAATACGCTTGGTATTTTAAAAAACTGTCAAATGATTAAATAAAGTCATTAAAACAAATGTTGGCCCTAAAGCTAATTTAGTATCTTTTCAAGTACCAAAGACCATGATTCCTTTCAATGACTTTTAAAGGATTTTTAAGACCTGTAGACACCCTATAACAAGGATATAAGAATCATTGATAGAAGACTGCACCAAATATCATTTTAAATTATGCGGAAGTTGCGGTAAATAAAACTAAGCATGGAGAGGAGAAGAAAGAAGAAAAGGAAATTGCAAATTAAAACCGTATGTAATTAACGTAATGAGTTGGCACAACCGATGCTAAAAATAGCCAAATTATTAAAGGAAACACTCACTTTTATATGTTTTTCCAATGATATGTTTAAGAATTATTTTGCCGTCAAATGGATCTTCATTATCAGTCATTAAAGTCTCGTTTAAAGCTGTTGCATAAAGATGAACCGCATCGTACAAATAAGCAGCTTCAGCTTTGATCTGAAAATAAAAATAATACCAATATAACTTAGCTCCATACATGCATAATAAACACAAATTAAACATATTAAATTTACGAATGATAATTTATCATAATTCTTTTTTAAATAAGAGATATCTGAAAAAATACACCAGAGATATCTGAAAAAATACATTCCAGCTAGAAAAATCAATATTTATGGGGAAAATTCTCAACAAAATGAAATGTCTTAAATAAACAGGAAATCGTGTCGTATTTTGCAGTCATATACATGTGTAGGTCTATTTATATCTATTATATCTAGTCTTTTGATTTTGAATATTTGTTTTCATTCCTAGGTATTTCATAACAAATCACTAAATTCAGAATTGTAATTTTTATAAGTGTATTTCTAACTGTACATGTATTTACTCTAACTGAAATACCTAAAGCATGCATTCAAATAATTCAGTACACTGTATATTCAACATGATATACTATATGTCAATAAATGTAATGCTTTATTATGAAGCACAGATATGCAATCAAATGAGCAAATATCCAAACTCAAAAGCCTAAATGAATGAATTTCTACTTTCCCTATTTAATTTATTAAGTTTTTTATAATTAATTAAAGACAATTAACAGACCCGGTAATTAACATTTTTAATTAACAGGACGGTACAAGCTTAAATTATACATTACGTAGATAAATATTTGCTTGTAAAAATTAGATTATTAAGTATTCCCATCTGCCCCATTTGCATATTGCTACCATGCATGAAGTATGTAAATAGATAGGATTGCACGCAAATGGCACACTACATCCTCTTTAGCAAATACGTAAATAAAATGCGATACGCAGATTTACAAAAAAAAAAACTAAATGAAACCTGATTCGAACTTGATTCTCACGCAATATTCATTTAGGGCGTTTAAAAATGCACTCTGAATAATGAATGAGCTTCCGCTATCCAATATACAGTGCATAACCCTAAGAAAGTCTATCCTATTTACAACCTCCAGTCTTCACCCCCTGCAAGCCTAATACAATTTTTTATCGTTAATTTGGCAGCTAATGAAATTTTCATTAAAAAGCGCAATATCGCCTTGCACCAGTATCAACTTTTACTCTACATAAATGTTGAACGAAATCCGAAGTTCGGGATCAAGACTAGCGAACTCATTAGCAACAAAAAATGAAGACGGATTGTTGTTGTTCCCCATTTTGAAAACCACATCAATGCTAAAATGTTAAATTTGGTGTCAATTCGAAGTCTGGGGTGTGATACTTTACATAAAATAATCAAATGACTGATTTGAAAGGTTTATGTTCGATATAACGTCCATCGACGAAATTAGGCACCATTGAAATTTATGGAGGCCTTCAGATGACATACATCTATGCTATATGGTGCCGCCATCTATCGGTAAAATAGAAACGTTTCATCCAAAACTAACCAAACGTGCGGAGACTCACAGGGGAAACTTTTAGAAGGTTAAAATTCAACTCAACACGTGTGTTTACATGTATTTAACACAAAATTACCCCTGCCGGCTGTTTTTAAGCAAAAGTCCTTCAAGCGTTTCGGCCCCTATCTCGTATTAACCATCAAACCCTGATGAGTGTGTTTGTCTGAAATGTGTCCCTGAGGGATCCAATTATTTCGGCTATTGCGTTACGACGCTTTTGCTGGGAGCCTCAGTTGTCCAGTCTTTATTTCCGCACCAATTAGCTGACCAATTATAATTAGCGATCCTTTTCTCCTGGTCAATAGCACACGCTCGGATGGCTTAATTATGGACACTTAATGTCATCCGACTGACCACAAACTGGCCAAGTGATGTAAAAAAGAAGGAAAATAACCGCTTGACTATCGCTGAATAAGCCAAATTTCCAGTAGAAACTTGTGCCAATTAAGGTCGAAATCTACAAGAGCTTAACACTGGTCAGGAGCCAAATATTTAAACTAAAAAATAGCTTTCCATATTTGTTGACCAGCTTTGTCGTTTTCGATTTTCGTGGTGCATGAGTTTAGCTATTAAATAAAGGATAAAATTAATTTAAATTTCTTGTTGATCTATTACGAGCATCGTTCGTCACAATATATTGCATTTTTGACCGAGCGGCTAATTGCCGGAATCTTTTTTATACAAAACATACATTTTAAAATAATCTAAAATATCTTTAAAGAAATATTAAACTAAAACCGGCTTCAACCACAATGCATGATTAAACAAGTGGAATTTAATGAAATTAGGAAATTAGGACATCTAAAATTACTAAAAAAAAATGATCCGATATTTAAGATTTGAAATGTTCTTCGACCATGAGTGGGCACAAGTAACCAGTGTTTCTTTAAGTACTAAATTGATTGAACTTTTTAATTAAGCTTTTTTCTTTTAAACCAAACTTAGCTGATCATATTTTTGTATTGTTTTAAAAATAAAATAATTGCATAGAAGTATACAAAGCATTTTTAGATAGATACCTTTCATACAAATGGAATATGACCCAGTTATCATGTCATGTTTAGGCGCTGTATAAAGCAATAAAAACTGCACAGTAAGAGTTTCTACTTAAATTAAATGGTTAACTTGCTTGACTTTATCAAAACTGTTTATAGAATAAAACGGAAACACAATTTACCAATGACTTTATTTTTGTTTATTATTTCAAAAGCTAAAAGTGTGTTATGGAAAATCGGGGAATTCTTCATAATTGATTAGTGAGACTAGATACGCCCTCTTTTAAACAGGTATCATCAACAATTAATTATTTCATATTACGACAATTTAAGGTTGGCATTTTATCAAATCATAATTTGCCTGACTTATCCGGGTTGTTACTACTTTCCTGACAATTCCAGGTCAACATGCAATGAGGGCATCTTTTTATATTCAACTCAAGACACCCTGTATAAAGCTAGGTAAATTTCCCAGTAAACATGTCCTTAAAGCGTCTTTTTTAAATTTACAAAAGCGCATGAAAATACTAACTTTTAGAACACCCTATATACATGTATAACGAGCAGATTTTAAATTGCTATCCTGTAAATGCTATATAAATACATGAAACTCAAAATAAAATTAGAAAAAAATCACAAGTCCTGTCATAAAAGTAATAAAACGCTACATAAAAATAATGGCGCCGTCTAGTTAGGAACCGGACCATGGGCTCATAAGAATTTCCTTCTGACTTAAGATGACCCAGCAGAGGTTTATTGGGCACGTTGCTTCCGTCTCGGTCCATAAACGTCCGAATCAATCTCGGAGAAATATGAAACCAATGTCAATTGCCTACGAAACTGGTCAATGGTGGACAGTGGTCAAGGCACCCATTCAATGTAAACGCCTATTGACGAAACGATGGAGTGAACGACAAGCAAAAGTGCTTTTCGCTCAAATCCGTTGTCAACATGAACATCCCCCATTGGCTTGACAAAAATCTGGACAATGGATTCCACCCAGTTTATTGTCATGCTGACCACTGCGCGGACAATTGGCGGACATCCACGCGACAGGGTTCAATTGGGGGGACAATGGCCGGCTGTGAATCAAGCTCTGAATAATACAAGAGAGGAAATAAGAAACGACAAGAAGTCTCAGAATTGCATTCACAGATAAGGATCTTGAGCATAAGTGATCGCTCAAACCAGTTGAGCACGATGCTTAAGTCCTTGGAGCCTTAAAGATATTTGTGAAAATGAGTGAGAATATTTTGCTTTAAGACAAATGCTACAAAAATTTGCTAGAAATGAGGAGAATTTGAGGATAAGCTTAGACTCAAGAGAACCAAGAGAATCCAACAAGGAAAATAATTAATATAGCTGTGAATTTTAATTTTCAAATTTTCTATGGCTATGGCGATCACTCAAGAAACCGGAAAAAATCGGTGAACTTAGTGACGTGATCAATGCATCGAAAAAGAATTGAAATCAATTTTTTAAAAGATTGTTTTTGTACAATTTGTTTTATGTACAATTTTTACACCGAAAAGAAAGTAAATTATCATCACTCTCATTTAAAAATGACACGTGTTTATTACGTTTGTTATATAAATGTCAAGTGCTGCCACAATGACATACAATTAATATTGATATTGTATCTTTACATTTTTTTATTGTACATTCTAATGAGTATCACTAAATGAAGAAATTAAGAAAGCACCATTAACATGGTGCAATATTAAATTTACTAACATTTTATTTGAAATTGCAGATTGGAACGTACATTCTGAAGATATAGTCTTCAAAATTGTTGTAACAAGTCAATACTTGTTATACACTTCAAGGGAAATGTCCACATAGGCTTCAACCCAACCATTTTGGCTATTGAACCTTTTCCCCAAAAATACATGACGTATTTCTAGGGTCGTATTTTCCTATCTCAAAATTGAGCTGTTTAGGAATTTCATAATACTTTGGTGAGCGACTTCATTAGACCTCAAATTAATTAAATTATGAACTATCGACAGAGCAAATTAACGCATTTCTACGGCAGCACAACTTGCAGAACATTTCCTGCAGAGCTTTGGTCAAGCTGTGACGAGGCTTTAAGGTGTAATGCACCAAAAGGGAATTAAGTTTGATTAATGGACGAAGTAATTAAATATTCCTTAATTATAACACGAAGGGAGGGCCTAATTTACACGCGACACAATGAACATTTAATTAAAACCTTTGGCTTAAACCACAGGAGGGCACGAACAGAGCGGTCAATAAATTTCAAACCATTTCGGACAATGTCCTATAGCGGTCACTCACCACTTAAAAGCGAGTGACTACTAGTGATTGATGACGATTTAGTCAATTACCATAATATAAATATCAGCACTTTAAACAAATATATTCGGAAATGATTATTGCTCGAGCATCAATTCATAGTTTTTTAAATAAAGACTTCAACATTTGCGTTTTAAAAATTAAAATAAACGGCAAATTCAATTTCTTGAATAAAAAATGACAGAAAATTGGACAGAAAAATTTGACGTCATGTCAAGTGAAAATGTGACCTAATTTTGGTTAGAAACGTGATTCAATATTATTTGGAAAGGTCATGTTATTTTGGATAAAAATATGCCGTCATATTATGTGGAAATTTGGCGCAATATTACATCAAAATATGACTTTATTTCGGGTTCGAATGTGACGTAATATTGCTTGCAAACGTAATTGCATTTTGAATTTAAATATGACATTACATCATGTAAAAATTTAAAGTTATGCAGGATGAAAATTTGACGTAATATTTTGCGCAAACGTGTAAAAAATTGTATTGAAATGTGACGTTAATGTGGATTGAATCTTTTAATCATATATGGAGAGATGTGCCGTTATGGTTGCTTAAAACCTAACGACATTAACGACATTATAAAAATTGTTCTCATTGAAATAAAATCGTTCTTAAACTCAAGGCTGAAATGTTCTTTCCTCTTATGATATCAAACAAAACCCAAGTACATGAGAGCCATCCATAAAATCCCTTCGAGTCTTCATTGCATTTTCAGCCTATTTAGTACATAATTAAACACATTAAACACGTGATTTTGCTCGAGCAAATTTGCTATTTTCTTTTATGTAGACCATAATTTACCTGAATTGCATTACATAACGCATTTCTTCGGAACAATGACAACTTTATAATAAGTAAATAATCGATAAGGAATTAAGTTCGCTACGTCCAAACTCTGTTATTTTCTGCTCAACTTTTAATTAGCGACAACAAACTGAGGTTTAGCTTGGAAACTAATCGCACTAGGGTTATAAAAAGCTGCCAAACTGAAAAGCATATAAAAGACAGAAGAGGATTAATTTAAATCCTGGCATAATGTTAATGACGCGCAAAGCCTCCATAAGGAAATTGTAGAAATAGAGATGAAAACAAAAGGAAAGCCGAAATTACGTTTGTTCCGAAAGTTTTATCTAGGTTATTGCGGTCATCGTTAGATAATGCGAAACAAAAGAAACGCTCAAAATTCGGAGAAATTCGCCGAATTTATCGTGCTCATTAATTACTAATCCAATTAAAATCAAAAAATGCAACTTGCGATTAATTAAACAAAGCGGATCCCTTTGGGGAAGCTAAAGAACTGCAATAGAACTCTACTGCAATGATTTTAATGCTAATCACAACTAATATTTTTCTCATCAAATGATGGGTTTTCGCAACTAATAAAGAACATTTCGAAGGATAAATGTTTATTCAAACTAATCACAAATGATAAATTTCTGCAAACTTTTCCATAATTATTTTTAGCAATAAATGTGCTGTAGCTAATGAAGGGAATGTCATGGGATACATTTTTAAGGCAAGTAACCACAAATAATGGATTTTTTAAAACTTGTTTTTAGAAACATAATTAATGAAGGAATGCTATATCTTTACTCAACTTTTAATTTAAATGTTGTTTATAACAATAGCTAATTTTAGATTGTTCTAAAATAAGTTTTATAATTTTTAAAAAAATGCTTTTGAAAAAATTACTTGCATACTTATTTAAAAGTTTATTTTATTGAAGAATTGCAATTCTGTTAAAAACTTAGAAAAATTCTTTCAAAAAGTTTACTTTAAAAATATTTCTAGCAATTAAAGTAAGTTTTAAAGTAAAGTTTACAAAAAGCTTTTTTTCATAGTAAAAAATTGCTGTTCATAAATTTAGTTAATGAAGAGATCACCGAAGGCGAAATTATCAAAAAATTAAATCGGTTTTCAAAAATAAATTATTACAAGAAACCCCACTAATTTATGTGATCATTAATCATATATCAGCAATGGTGAATGTTTTTTTAAAAAAAAGAAAATTAAAAAACTATTTTCCCAAAATGCTTTCATTCACTTGCTGAAGTTCTTGCAAAAACCAAATTAGTAGAAACATTTTCTTTTAATTTTTTAAAGCATTTCAATTTTTTTTGATCACACATGACTACAAGTCTAAAGTTTTCACTATAGCAGAAGCTTGCTTTCTATCATTTTTAGAAACGTCACAATCCGGAACCGGAAGTCCATGCATCATATCGCATGGTCGAGGAATATGGCGGCACGAAGTACACTTCCGCCTTCACTTCCTCGCTTCCTGAAAACGCCTAGATGGACCAGTATTTAGGGCGCTATAAATTTCATTCAATGGCCATTTTCCACAGGTCGGGAATCCGCAATTTTCATGCAAAAAAGCAGTTTTTTTACATTTTATGTAAAATGCTATTTGATACAGTTTCAATCTTCAAATGACCGTGCGCATTTCCCTCAATTGGGCGAAGAAATAAATCATCAATAGATCCCCCAACTAAAAGCTGGTATAAAACTGCAATTTTCAAGCTCATTTCTTGCTTTTATGTCTTTCAAGACCATTTTTCCTCTCGAGGAAATTGCGCGAAAGCCAATATCCAGGATAAAAAAAACTTTTCAACTCCCAAAATTTGCATATCAATGCATCATCACATTTTTGCCCCAATTTCGATTTTTTTTGAAATGGTGGACATAGACAGTTTGGAACAATTTTGGGGCAGTTCATAAAAAATGTCCACTCTCTGACCACCCTGGACCAAACTGGACAACTTCTTTCTCCGGCTACTTTGAACACAAACAGTAAAGATAAGTTCACTTAAACTATTTTTTTAACAAAAAACGTCATTTAAAAAAATGATTGATTCGGCAAGAAGGACCAAAAGTTATCATGTCCTATTTCCATATAAAATGACAACAAACATAGTTCTGAAATTGCGTCCAAATGTAACATTTCGTAAAAATGTAACATTACCCCCCAAAAAAATTGCTCACAATTTTTGATCAAATACTTACTATAAATGCTAAATTAACCTTTTCACTCGTAGAATTGATCATACACTTGGGTGTAAGTTATTTTTTATACCTTGAAAATGCCATATTTACTTATAAAAATTGAATAAACTTGAAGAAAAATTCTTTATGCAATTGCCCATGCCCATCTGTAGAGATTGCATACTTTTTTTAATACTATTCAATTTTTATTTATTTATTATAAACAAACGGGGCATTTTCATTTCATAAAAATTGCATAAGCCCCTGAGGGCAATCAGTAATAACAATTATAATATGTGCTAGAAAGAAAAAAATGTGTCTCAAATTGAAAATTCAGAAAAATTGACCTTAAGTCAAATTAAGAAAAGAATAGATAGTTAAAACTGATCGAAGCTATTTAACTTATAGAGAAAGCCACTCTAAGAAAGCCACTGGATAGCAAAATACGTCATAGGACAGGAAGGATTAATGGTCCATTTGAATCCTTAGTCCATCCTTTTGTTAATCCGACTAAAGTATATCAGTGGTCGTTATTAACAGGTTTTACTGCACTTTTTAATTAATTTAAACTGTCACTTACCCTCT